>VXAC01001778.1:95274-151366 GCA_013399225.1 Rhipidura dahli
AAAAACCAGCAGCAAGACCCCAGACATCCCAATTAATTTAAGAGCATTTTCCTCACCTGCTAAAGGTGACGTATTTTGAGGTAACATTAGTGGGATTCAGTTTCCTGAACACTAGCACTCAAGTGTCTTTTTAGACACCCTAAAGTAAATGAAAATATTCACCTTGAACCGAAAAAAACCTGTATTTGCAAGAAAAAATATATTTTTTTTCTTTTTCTAATAAAAGAGGAAACAAGGTTGTGTGAAATTCAGTTTCCTGAATTCAGATGTCTAGCATCACTTCAGTATAACCCACCTGGCCTTCAATTCTTCCCTAATGTTGCAAGCTGATTGTCATATCTGACAGTTCATTCAGATTTCTCAGGAAGCCAATATCTCTATATCATAATTTCTTTTTTTTTTTTAACGACTACATGAAAAAAATATTTTTGAAAATTCTTTGAAAAAGATAAAAAAGAGTTTTGAACAATTTGAAATATAGCTAGCCAAACACTAAACCTTAGCTGACATGTATGACGTTAAGAAAAAGAGAGTATTTAAATAGGCATAGGTTTTATGATTTCATTCCTTGCAGTTCTGTGTGTACGTTAGATCAGAAATTAGGAAAGACAAAACAAAACTTTAGGCCATGCACTTCCAGTCAAATAAAATTGACAAATTTTGTTCCTTCTATTCTGTATCTCTCTAACTCAATAATTTTCTGAGGAAGTCAAAATATTGGTTCTTCCATCCTTACACCTGAAAATAAATTTTTCTGTTAGTATTGCTTCCTTCTTCTTATCTGTTTCTTTTAGTCTTATTAACTTAAACATCAGCACCCTTACAACACCTGTCCACTCACTTTATTAATGCCTATCTGTAGCATCTACACACAGTTCATGTACCTCACTCCCCATACTTCCACCTGTGTATTTTTTCACAATTTTCCCGCTGTTTTCATGGAAGTAGAAGATTTTCTGTGAAAATTCTGAATAAGGAAGCCTAATAAGGATGAAAAAAGGTCCCCTTATGGCACTGACTGGGGTGCAATAAAAGCTTAAAACCAAAGTAAAGAAAGGAGAGAAGCTGTTGACATGGATTTGAAAAATGTATGCTCAAGACTGACAGAGATTACAACAGCTTTATTGTCAGTGCAGCTTTATTGACTTCATTGTGGTTACATCAGAGACTCAGCTCTTGTAACACAAAGAACCCACACTTATTCCTTTGTAAATATTTGGGACTTTTTAAAGGTGTCATTATTTTTTAGCCTACTGTGACTGTCATCTCTGAAGGATAAATCCTTTTAGGAATCTACAAGTTATCCATGTACACAACACCACTTCAGCATGAATCATCCCTAAACAGACAACTCACACTGCTGTCAAGAATTTAGTGGTTGCTTTTTCACCTTTGGTGGTATGTTTAAGTAGCTAAATAAGTCAAGCAACTTATCTTTTTATAACTTCATAAAAAGATCTCTGCATCTTTCTGACTTCCTACAATTTGTAAAAGAAAATACTGATATCAAGATTATCACAATTCAATACAGCATTCCAGGTGCAGCTGAATAGGAGCAGAGTAGACGAAGCATAAGAAAAAAAATTTCTGTTATCTATTTCAGTCTTCTCTTTAGGCTGACAGTGAAAAGGAAGGCTGAAGTCAGTGGAAACACAGGATTTTTCCAAAGCCTTCCTGTAGCAAGTAAAAACAAACAACAACCCCATAACTTCAGAAACAAAGTTTTATCATTTAATGGAAAGGTACATGAGACACTATTGCAAGCCCAATCCCCATAGTGTGGACAACCTTTTATAAGCCATAAGTAGTATTTATTTAAGGCCACTGGGACAGAAAACAACTATAATCAGTTATTTAATAAGAACAAATAAGTACAATAAAACCAGAAATTGTCAACACCTTTCTCCTTTTTCCACTTCAAGGAATGTGTCCTGAGTACATATCCACATAGTCTTTGAAAGGTATTACAGTAAAAAAAATTGCAGGATGTACATCATACATATGCAGAGGATCTTTTGAAAGTTGTAATTTTGATCTTTGCAGTTCTGTTTGCAGAGAAAAATCTCCATAAATAAGTATTTCCCAGAATAAAATTACATTACAAAAATATTTAGCTCATTTGAATTCAGAATCACATCCTACCACTTCAGGCCTGCAGATGTTTAGTTTTGAAAAGAAGCCATTTACCCATACAGTATAATCAGTTTACGTGTGTTGTTATGGTGCAGTCATTGTTTGAGTTGATGTCTGACACAAACAACTTTCCCCCGTCTGCAACATTTACTTTTTTTTACTATTTATATGATAATATCATCATGACAAGATCATTGGCTGCTCATGCAAACCTTTCCTTTCATGATGCTTTGAGAAGCATTAGCATCACTTGTATTTTTCCTCTTTTTATGTGAAGATTGAATATCCAGCTGTTACCTTAATTAAGTCTGCCACAGGCAAAAATCTGGCTTTATGTACCTGCAGAGAGAATTTCATGGTGTTTTAATGACTAGCTATAGATTGAGCAAAGTGACTCAAGAGGCAATGCAAGCAAAAGCTGAGCTTAAATGAGTGCCAGAGCTGTCAATTTCCAATTAGGAGACTTGTTTGTCTCTCATGACAGTGAACCACCACAAATTACTTGCTTTAGCTCTGCTGGTTAATCTTTTGCCACCTGACAGATGGAAGTAAATCAGTTGACTTATGTTAATCACTTCCAGGAAGTGAGAATATTTAAATCTTGGCACACTTTTGCATCTGTGAGGACAGCATTAGGAGATATCACAACAGCAACCCATTATTTATAGATAAGGTGTCATTTGAAGTGAATGCGTGGGGGGTGGTGGTGGAATGACTGGCAGGGAATATGGGGAAAATGAAAGGCATCATTTAGCTTTTTCTCAAAAGCTTTCCCACTTGAGGAGAAAGCTTCTGATTGTTCCTTTCTTGCATATTTATGTTTTGACAAAGCTGAACACAATTTTCAGCGAGATCAAGTTGTTATCATATGTGTATATAGAAGATATGAGTACAGGTGTCCTGAAGAATTTATACTTAGTAACAGTGTCTGTGGGTAATAATTAAATACACCTCTATGAAAAATAATAAAGTAAGTATGACTCTACCAAAAAGACCCAAAACCCTGGGATGAATTCTCTGCAAAAAAGTAGAGAATAATTTTCTCTATTATAAAAGAGACTAAATAATATTTGAAAAATTATGAAACATCTATTAAGATCTTTGACATGTAGCTCTAAAAATCCAAGCTGATTACATGGACCTTGGACTAATGTCTGGTGCCACCTGACAGTGTAAGAGCAAACTGCATTTCAAAGCAAGAGAATATTGATTCCCAGTTTGCTTTTGGCAATTTTCCTTTTTTAATACAACCATATAATTATTTGGAGAACAGCTTGGATTTCCATGGTACCTCATCATTCTCCTAGTGACTGCCCTTTTCCACAGGATTAATGCTACCAAAATTGCAGTAAATTATTTGATGGATATGGGCTTCCAAACACTCTTAATTAGTTCAAAATCATATCTAATATGTTATATGTATATGACAACATGTAATTTAGGAAAAAGAGGTAATAAGATCATTATTTAAATTCATTTGCACTTAAAATCAAAATTCAAACTTCCACAGTTCAGGGCAGGACTTCATTTGGTAAGGAAAAATGCTTCAGGAGAGAAAATAACCTTTTGTGGGAAAAGACATCAAGGGGTGCTTAAGAGAGCATATTTTTAATTAAAACAATAGACAAGTAGTTCTATAGCTATAAACCACAGTTTGCTACTTAGATTGCAGCCAGGTAAGCAGGTACCATTTTACTACTGATCATTAACTTGACCACCCAGAACTCGTGAAGGACGATACAGACTGAAACTGCGCCACCCCCTTGTATCATCAGCACCTTCCTACTTACACATAAATTTACACACTCCAGCTCCCTCTCTGATACAACAAACTGAGCCCCACTTCACTGAGATTGCATGATAGAGGTCCTCACGGGCTGGATTAAGATTACACAGACATTAACAAACTCAAAACTGCTCCTGAACTTTTCTTATTTATTTTAAATCATCTTTCTTACCTGGCTCCCTTTGGAGAAGGTTCTTTTCTGTGCTGCATGGCTCTCAATGTTTTTCCATGAACTTTGGAAATCCTTGTGCATATAGGTAGTATTATCAGGAGTGCTAATTAAAAAGATAGCCTTATTGCATTCTGAATTGCATATGAAATTATACTAAGAATTGTTATACTCCCCTTCCCCATACTTTTTTTTCTCACAACATTTACAACCACCTTCAAAAAGGGTGCATTTTACTGTGGCTCAGAAGTCTAACTTGCTTTGTTTCCTCCTATCTGTTTTCAGAATCACACTGGGTTAATTGTCATTCATGTTTGCAACAGCCAGCACAAATTCCACTTGAATGGATGGTGGGGATTCTGCAGTGCTATTTAAACAGAATAACAGGCCACAGAAAAACATGGTGCTAAATATCACTTCCCAGGTAATTAACTGTGTCTTGGGTGCTCCCCATCAACCTTCTTTCATGTTCTGTTGGTATTTTCCTTGCACGCAAAATGTTGTGTCTTTAAAGCATAATGCACCAAATTTTGTTTTACATTGCTGTTTACTCACAGAAATACACATATTTATAAAAGGCTGTTTTTTGGCTTTCTGCCTACACAGCTGATTTTTTTTTTTTCCTGGCATATAACATATGCAAACTAAAAAAATCTCACATTCAGAGAAATCAGTTAAAGTGAATAGCAAAATTACAAAATAAACTTATTTATGACCTCATTGGCTTTCAAATTGCTAAAAATATCTCACTGCTATATCTAAGCATATACAGCTCATTGTATTTCAATCAGCACATATAAAAATTATGTCGAATACAACATTTTGAATATGCTGGAGTTTGTCCCCTGAGGTTAAACACAAAATTCCTCAAGTCGTAATAGTTCTTCAAAATTTCCTTCTCTAAGGATTCCATTGGTTCAAAGGTTATCACCTTTTATATATCTTGGGGGTATTTTTCCCTTTCATGTATCAAAATCCTGCCTGCTTCACTATATTTTCCAAAGAAGTTGTATTGAACTATTACCAACATCCAGATCATACCTATGTCCTTAAATTCCAGCTCCAGTAATACAGAAAGCCTAGAAGGAAAGACAATACAAAGTTCCACCAATGCTGATCTTTAAGGTGGGGTCAACATAAGGTATTCTGTATTATATCCAACTTAGAAAGCTGCCATTTAAAAAGTATGCAAGCACAAATCTCAGTGGAATATCTGATTATTATGATTCATTAATAAATGGGAGAAAAAAAATTACTAAACTGAAAACTTGGAAGTCTGCCAGATTGAGAGCTAAAAAATTACTGAAGTGAAATAAATAAGTAAATAAAATGAAAATGAAAATATCACTATATTGCCATGAATAATGTCATAATAAAATATAATGTTACGTGTTTGTTTATTAAAGTAGAACAAGCCTGTGTATTCCATTTTCTCCACTTTACTAGTACATCTGTCTGAATGTCTGGTAGCTATATATACACATTTTTATAAGTACAAATTTTGAGTTTTAATGCATTTCTTTTGATATACATTTAGCATACTGTAACCTTAAGTCATTAGAATGTCAATGTTATAGCAAGATATAGAAGGGGCAAACATGTTCTTAAAAACATAATGATAATGGGGGAACTATGATAGAATTTCAGCTTGATTTTCTCAAATTTTTCTTGACTTGATAAAAGGGAATTAAGTATCTCAGAATGTAAAATTCACCTATAAGTAATTCTTGTTGAGCAGAAGCTAAAAATTTCATAATTGACAAACCCAGTAATATATCAAAGTTCAAAAGGGATTGAAGCTCAGAAAACACTTTAACATTTTTATGGATAATGCAAATACAATATTTTATTTTACAAAAAAGAATTATAGAGACTCACATGAGGTAAAAGTAATAGACAGAAAATACTTATATATGTAAAAATATATATTTACAAATATATAAAATATACAAAAAGTACTTGGAAAAAAAAGTAAAATAATAAATACATTTTTTCCATGATTTACTTTGAGTATGATTTTTTATGTATAGAAAAGAAACTTTGAAATAAAGCAACAAATAATTCATGAAACCAGACAGATTTGTATTTTTATTCTACATAGGACATGTAAAGCACACAATAGCAACCACATGAATATACAGCTGATTCACAAAGTAAGTTATGGGGGAAATATTAATAATTTATAAATATATTTAAAAATAGTCATCAAAATATTACATTTAAAGCCATAAAAGCTGAAAAATATCTGAGATACTTGATCACAGTTTAAACCAAACTACATGTTGATTCTCATAGCACTTGATAAGTGGCAAGTCACAGAACCTGTGTTACCTGTTGTTGAAACAACAGCTGATCAGCAGATGCAGGATTTTAGAGCAGCTTTGCAGTGAAGAAAGTGAATATATTATGAACAAGCTTTTAGGTCAGCCCTTTTTCAACATAGCTGCTTCACACTTCATAAGAAAGGAGTTTAAATGCTGTTACAACTGTGATTTTGACTTTGATATAAAGACAAGTACAACATTGAGTGGAGTACCACAAAGATCAGTACTGGGATTTATTTTTAAAATTTAGTAGTTTTATTAAGAGCAGTACAGAAGATAACGAGGTCAATGTATTATTTTTGGGGTTTTTTTCACAGCCAGATTGGAACGAAAACAAACAGGAAGATAGCACACCTAACCTATGTACATATTTTTATATTTTGGAATAGTAAGAAGCCTACCTTCAATGAAATTGTTTTAATAATAAATTAAAAAATCTGTATACCAGGATACAGCTAATAAACACAGCCCATATAAATATTTCTAGACAGCAATGCATGTAAACAAGATGAAAAATGCCTGTGGTGTATGAAACTAAGTAAGAATTGCTGTATTATTATGTCTGAATAAACAGTCAGTTAACAAGCAACTGGGAAAAAACAGAGAATAATTATTTTTCTTTAAATGCAAAATCAGGCATGGCTGCATTAAAAATAAATTTTAATCACAAATAAATGAGCATTAAAAATAGAGGAGACAAATTTCTCTTTATAATAGAGTATAGAAAAATGTGAGATATGATGATTTTTTCATTAATACATTCAGATATGTACAATTGTTTCAAGACAATCACAGTAAATCAAGACAAGAAACCTAATATAATGATTTCCACGTTTAATCTAAAGATTCCTAGCTAAAATTTAGTCTCAATACCACTTGTCTTATTTGAGTTAGTCACCATACAAACTTTGACAATTGTTTGCATCAACAGTGCAATATTTGTATTTATTTGAAAAACACCGAGGCACTGGGAGGAAAGAAGGGAGGGAGATGGACGGACTCTTCCTTAGGATGAGTAATAGCAATTTATTTAAAGCAGCCCACAGTGATGTTTGCATTAGTAAAATAAATATTTATTTGATAATTTTCAGGCAGTGAAACTCAGTTTCTTGCACATCTAAATTGTTAGTATAGCTTTCATAGTTTGGCCAATACAAATTTTGCATTTTTCAAAACAGTTCTGAAAGTCACAAAAGGTGCAATGCCCAGCAGGTGTTCTAGACCCAGTCTTTCTTTTCTGAAGGGTAGGAAGTGGTATAAGGGTGTGATATGAGCCATTCTCTGCCAGTGTTTTTTCCTGACAGAGACCCTCTCATATTTGGTTTACTAGAACACACTTAGCCTGACCACTGCTGAGTCAAGTGAAGGATTACTGCATTTCCTTCATGGATGGAAGTGCTGCCTTTTGCATATACTGCAAATATCAGCATCATATTATTATGTCATATCCAGCTTGTGGTCCTTTGTAGCTCTTCAACCTCTTTCTTAACAGTGTTCTTACTAAATGAACTGAAAAATTAAAGAAGAGACTGTTAAAAAAAAAAAACTCAAAAACCAACCAACCAAAAAATCCACAAAATAAACAAATAAACAAATGAAATCCAAACCTACAAATCACTAAAATGAAGTGCAAGCTTATTTTGAATTTTAGCCCAGACTTTAACATACCTGATAGTACCAACCATCTTTCTGTTGCCTTGAATTTAATAAACATAGCATCTATTCCATCATTCAGTACCTTAATGAAATTCCTCAGTATTATTAGATCTAAACAGATTTCCTGCAGATTTTCACTTGATACAGCCATTGTTTCCATCATTCAAAATAACGTATGTCAAATAATTTCAAAACTAAAAATTTGTAAAGGTCTACAATAATTTCACTAGTAGTGATCTTGGGGAAGATAAAACCCACAGAGTGACTTTCTATTGCTTTTGTAAAATGTTAGTGGAATTCAATGAGTTTAATTACTTCCTAGGGTACTGCTCACACCTCTGTTTTTAAGCCTCAGATAACCTAAAAGTATGTAGACAAAACACAATTTCCAGTGCTGTGGTGCTGAACACTACATCCAAGGCTGCTAAAACAAAAATCAGTAATGTTTTTATAGATGTCTTATGCCCTATACTCTTTTGGGACCCTGCAACTCAAGAGGTCAGAGAGGATCCACTGTTAGACCTGACCAGACATTGGCAAACTGGACACAAAGGCTTTCCCCCCAGGAAAAGCTGCTGAAGGTAAACAATTACAGATTCTTTGACTTGCCCTCTAAATTTGTGATCTTCTGAAATATATGAGCATCCCTAATGTTTCTTTCCATGATTCAAAGGCTATAACTTCATGGGGCTTATTTGCAAACAGCTGTTACTAACCTAAAAACTCTTTAAATGAGTCTTTGTTCTAAAAAACCTCTATGAATTTCACTCCCATTAACTATTGCAAACTTTGTAGATTATAGAAGAGCTTTGTCACTAACTTTTTTCAAGGCCTACTACTTTGAGCTATGTAATTATCTAGGCTCTCATATTAATAGAAGAAATGGTTCAGATGAGTGTGATCTTTTGAACTGCAGAATCAGAGCTTTCTTATGGGTTCAGAAAATGTAATCTAAAACTCAAAAACCAGTGAAATTAAGAAAGGCATTCTCTTACTACAGATTCTAATGAGTAGAGAGTAATTCTAGTGAGATAGAACATAATTTACAAAATTGTGGTTTCTATTTTACATTTAAAATTAAAACCTTCTAGCCAGGCAAGAGAAAAAAAATATTGCTTTATATTCTATCATTCAATTTTTCTCTTAAATACTATTTACTCAACTAGGTAATTTTGTCCATTTTTTTATAATTATTCTTCATACAAGTTTATTTTCTCCATCAATTATTACAGCTCTGTTGAGCACATCCCTCTAAACTCTTCCTACACAGATGTCTTAAACTTTAGTCTCTTTGTCAATTACTGCAGAAACCAAGAGAACAATTACTAAAGAACACAAGAAGTTGCACTCAGGCAAGAGAATATGACTTAATATATATAATAAAGTCAAACATTTAAAGGAACCAAGAGGTAATTAAAAATATCTATCTTGAAACATTTTCCAATTCCATAAGTAGATTCCTTTTATGTTTTTGCATATTAGAGTTTGAAATTCACATTGAAGAGAAGCTTACAGTCTGATATGTAAAATAGACTTCTGAGTATTACGTAAGATTCACTTTAAAAAAAGGAAATGTTTTATAATTAGGATAAATACGTAAGCCAAGTGATCATTGACATTAATATTTCTCCATAAGTTGTGAGTGTTTCCTTTTGCAGGAGCACAACATATTTCTTGATGCCAACTTAATTTAATTGGATGCTCTTTGATACTGCAGAGCAACTTAAGTGTTCTTAAAGTGGAAAGCTATATCATAAAAGTACAACTAATATCATTGGGAAGTTGATTCTAGAAAATATACTTTAATAAGGGGAGAGGAAAGAAAAAAAAAAATCTTTAAGTGTCACTATACCAAGTTAACAGAATAACAGGAAGTACAGGTAGGCAGAGGTAATTCAGAATACAAGTAAGTGACCCACAGTGAAACAGTCGCATCTTTATAACTTTTCAGGGGCATTTCTAATGAAAAACAATACCATTTGGAAGAGAAAAAAACATAATATCTATAAAATATTAAAAAACCCACTTCATTTTGGATTAATATTTTAAGATATTCACTATATATGGAATTGTGGATATAGCTATAATTCAATTTACAATGAAGTGGAAATGATGGTAACCTTTACTGAAAGAAAAAGTAATAAGCATTAGGAAAATATAGCTTTGGGACAGAGTGGTTCTGTCACTCACAAAGGAAAACATTCAGGTGTGGTTATGTCTCATTTAGTCAAGACAGTTAAATTTCATATAATATAGAGGTGTAGTAGACAAAATACAAACACTGTAGATGTTTAATTGAAGCTTTCACTCAGAATACCCCAGTTCTGGATCCATATTGCATAAATGCATAATCAAATATTCAAATTTGCCAGCCATTTGAAAAGACCTCCAGGGAGTTCATTTCATGATCTAGTGGTGTTGCTGCTGCAGAAAGAAGAAAGTGCAGAGTCATTTAGTCTCTGCCCAGACTGAAGGTCTCCAGTGCAAGAAGAAGTCCAATTCTGGCAGTTTTTTCACCTGCCAGATAAATGCAAGTGGGAACGGATGGAATGAGGATGAGGACAAAACTGCTTCCTTCAAACAGATTCAATAATAAGCATTCATCTCCTCCCATTATCTTCTCAAAATCTGAACTGAAATCTTTGAAGTTTCAAAGGCAGTTTTGACGGTTTTTGAGACAAGGCAATAGAAACAGATGTTTCTAGATTAAATATATATATTGTGACATTGCCCAAAACTGGAGCATGATTGCACTATTTCAGACCACGGGCTGATTTCAGTTTCAGATAAGTGCTATCTAAAAAACTGTCCAGCTGTGACCTCGGGGCTTCTGTGCTGGCTGTTGACAGGAGCCAAACCTTCAGTGAAAGCAAAGTGATTGCAGCAACTGAAGGGTTGTTGCTCTGGTGAAACAGACAATTCCTGAGTTGCAGAGATGAAATCCTGAGCCCACCTCCTGTGAGGCCACCTGGCAGTTTTGCCAGAAGCCTAGATGTCCTTTCACTCTGTAAGACAATTTACCCAATATTGCAGCTGCTCAAATATAGGGCTACTACCACAGCTCCAGAGCTGGAAGCTGGAAGCACTGGACCTAGGCAATGCAGAAAGCATAGGGGAGAACTTCCCCAGAAAGCGTCCAGCAGGCTGGGAAACTGTCTGGGGTTTGAGAAGAGAAAAAAGTTCTGAACTGAGCCAGTATTTCCTGAGCCAGTACAGATCCCAACATGATACAGGAACCATAAACTGTTTTTACCTGTGATTTCTGTACTAAGATGAGAAATGTATTTCAGTTATTCTGACAGAGATGCTCACAATGGAACTAAAGTTTCCAAATTAGAGAAATCTCTCTATACATTTCCTTGAATGTCCACAGTAATACCATGCCTCCTGACAAATTGCTACATATTCATCAGCTTTTTTTTAAAAAAATCACATTATTCCTCCTTTAAATGCAACAATAATACTGCTTTCTGCCCATTGCCATTTCAAGTATTGAGTCAACACAGTGTTTGGAGCAAAACTTTACCCAAAGAAGAACACTAAAAGACATCCGTAGTTCCAAATGTTAACCTAGGAAAGCTGCAGTAGCATTTTAAACCAATAATAAAGCTGAATGCATATTTCCACATATAGTATAGGCTTTCTGTTAGCATGCTGACCTACTTAACTGAACGTGTGTTACACCATGATCATAATCAACATTTTTGAGGCCAAAGTTACCAATTTGCATTGGGTGAAGAGTTATTTAATAACAGGGACTGGTTTCTGATACCAGCTTCCTGATGATACCAACTTCCTGACTTTTAGAACAATTTTTTTTCCTAAAAGCTGAGAGAAATAGGGAAAATTGGCTACAAATATGAGGCAGAAAGAGGCTTGTACCTGATTGTTCCATATTCTTTTCTAATCTCCAGCTGAGCAACAATACTGTGAGATTGGAACTCTAACTTTATAAACTCTGGCCATAGATTTTTAATAGGAGGACAGCTGAAAAAAAGAAAAAAATACATCAGAGGGAGGAGGTTTCTCAAGAGAAGAGGTCTCAGTGTAATGTGCATAGAAAGAAATGTCCTTGAAAGAAAGCTCCATAGCTTAATTAAACATTTCTAACATATTGAGTTTCTGGTTAAAAGCTAGTTAAAATAACAGAACTATTAACCCAAATATGACTGACTATTTTAAAATACCAAAACAAGTGAAAATTACATGTAGAAAAATCATTAAAACTTTAATGTAGTAAAACTTTATCACTAATAAAGAATGATATTGGAACCTGCTAAATTCATCAGGTGGGAATACCATTGTGACCAGTCCTGAATTTTTTAGAACTGAGCATGTAACAAGCTGATATGACTGTATGTGCTGTTGATTGCTAATTGCATGAGGCTTTGCCATCACAAAGCCTCTCTTATTCAGCAACAGTAGATTAAGGAACAGCCACTATTTCTTAAAGGTATTTCTCCACAAGATCACAACAAATTCCTGATAGGGCACATTGTCACCAAACACCTTTCTCACAGCTGTTCTTCAGAATTTACTAACTTAGCCTGAATGAAAGCACTTGCCTTGGAGAGATTGCCATATGAGTAAGCAAAATTGTACATGTTTTACATTTTGCCTGCAATGCATAAATTCATGCAGTAGGTCAGCCCTAGGATTATGGTAAAAATCACAGCATCCTAGCTCCGACTGTGGAGCTTTATCATGCTGCATGTGAGGGATACCTCTCAGCTCTGGCAGGTTTTACATCAAGCCCTAAGGATTATAGAATGTGGCTGATGACTGTAATTAGTGTGTATTGTTTGTTGTGTACCAACAGCATGCTTGGAGCAAAAAACAAAATTAAGACAATGACTGCTGTAGAGAGGAGAGGCAAAAAACTAAACATGGCAGATAAAGAAATGAAAACAATTACAGATCTATCACGCTGACTCAGAATCCATACAGTTACAAAAATAATAAGGTTAAATAATAAAATTGCCTGCAGGCAATTTAAAAGGGATTTAATTCTTTCTGAATTACCCATCTTGGATGAAAAATCATTTCCAGAACCTGGAAAACTAAACATGCTTTTGACCCTGTCATGAACTACATTTTAAAGATTTCTTTTTGTTTATATGTAGCTTTTATGTAGCACAGTTGTGCATCTCTGCTTTGTTTATTAAATGTTTAACATTGCATCAGTCACTAATCATACAATGTGAAACAGATTTGTAAATAAAATATGAAGTTGTGATGTATTTAATGATAAATACAATAAACTGTAAACAATCATTAACTGTGAGCTGTGGTGCATGGTGTTTATATATATGAACGTGCGTGGGAAGCCTTTGCAAGACTGGCTAAAACTTGGACTGATTCATTCCATTCAGCACCGTGCAACAGCTGTGTCTGTCTGGTTTTAGAGGTAGGCTCAGAATAACCTCTATAAATGCCCACTGTAGTAAATGCACATATTGCTCTCTGTAGGGTCCTGAAGGCAGCTGCTGCTCACTTCACAGCTTCCATATCCAGGCTGCATTTTCGCTTCCTGTAACCACAACATCGTACATAGAATCCTAATTCTTCATCCAACAGTAGAAGGGTTGCCACATCCCTACTTTCTTGGGTAGCAAAGACATACTCAGTACTCAGCCTCCCATCACTGCTCAGCTTTATGCTGATTTCACCCACAATTCTGGATTCATCGGCCCATCCAGAACTGAGGAGATTCATCAGCCAGGAAAGGAGGAGTTTCAGGGATGTTCTCAAGAACGTTTGAAGGAATTTAGTGTATTCCCTAATGAACAGGAATGCTGTTTGAGCAAGTCACCACAGCCAGCCTTAGCCCCCTAGAGTGATGCAGATCTTTAAAAGTTTGCTATTACATGAAAAAAAACTTTAACAAAGATATTCAATAGACGTAACGTGTTAATCCATAAACCAAATCAGTCTTCTGTAATGATACAGAAAGGCATTTTTAAGATGTGTATAAAGTATTTTGAGCATATGCAGGTATTCTTAGGTTAAATAACCTAAACATCTGCTTAGCTAACTATTAATAAATGTATGGCTTAATTGCTTACTTTAAAAATCAATGTTTAAAGATAGTACACATCTAGAAAATACTAGCAGAGTCATTTCTTCTGATAGTTCTGATATTTTAGTAATAAAAATTTCTTTGTGAAACATGTATATTCAACAGTCAGCAATTCCAAATTGGCAAGAATATACATCTCCACAGAAACCTAGTTTTTTCACAGTTGGGCCAAGAGTACAGTAACAGTAGCCTTTCATGATGGCTTCTGAACATGGAAGATGCAAGATATAAAGCTGAAAGATTATGACACATAATTTTCCAGCTTTTTAAAAACTTAATTAAAAAAAATCCTTTGTTATTAAAGGCATAAAGTAAGTTCAGTTTGGATGTTATTAAGTGTGATTAACATACCTATGTTAAAACTACTGATTCCAGCTAACTTTATTTCAGGAACACTGAAATATTTTTAAATACTATATAGAGTAAGTTTTTAGGTTGCCTCTATATCTCATTCACTACAATTATATTACAATATGATACACAGTTACATTTAATTATAGTGTATAGGTTCACAAAAGAGGAATCCAAAAATTTTAAAGACACATGTCCTCTCTGCCTGCAGTAAATACTCTACTGCTAGACAGCTAAATTGCCTGTCAAATATTCTCATGAAGCTTTGATAGGCATTTCTATTTTATGATAGTTTTTCAGGTTTTTTTCCCATTTTACTTGCATTAGAAATACAGAACATGAAACTACTTTAATGGTCCCTGTCTTTTGCCTCAAAAAACAGTCTGGCATAAAAATTAAGAGATCATACTTCCTGCAAGAATTCTGAAAAAAGTTCTGTTTGCTCCTTTATTTGGATGAAAGACTTAAATATATACATCTAAAGTTTCCTTTAAAAATATACATGGAAGGCAGACTTAGAAATGTCTAAAAACTGTTAAGGCTAAAATTTCCTTTCTGCATTGTTTAACTGAAAAGTTATTATCAACAATACAAAAAATTATGCTTGCTCATAAATTCCAAATCTGCTAAGACTAGAAATAAGATTGACAACATTTTTCCCAGTGACCAGCAGCATCTTCCACGAGCCTAATTCAGACAAATAGGAAAAACCAGCAGCATTTTATGAATTGCCAAGGGCAGAAAGCATAGGGGTCTGTGCCTTTTGGCTCCCTCCCCTTTAGCCAGAGACAACTCCAACTGGGAAAGCAGGAAACTAAGAAAAGGAAACATCAGTGTTAACCAGAAGTCTTTTCTAGAAGTTGTATTTTTCAAACATTCTCCACAAACATCTCACCCTTACCTACCTGAAATGTTTAAAGATTTACATTTGAAAGAGTATTACCATCAAGGGGAGATGGGTGAAATTAATACATCCTTCAAAACATTAAGGTATTATTTTTCTATATTGTATTTGATTCAAGATTAGTTATTGTCAAAAAGAAAATCAATGTAGCTAATGAGGTATTCTTTAAAAATTATTATAATTTCCTGAGAAAGGAACCTACTGTTCATATGTAAATGAGTTTTCCAGTTAATAAGTAAAGCCAGTCAATCAAACAGATCTGTAAAGGGAAAAATTATGAATAAAATATTTTTTAGGCTGTCCTTTGTTCCTTAATTTCAGGGGAAAAAAAGCATGGTTATTAATGTGTTATTTGCCAAAAAGTTTCTATTTTATGAACAATTATTTTTAAAAAATTAAAGTGTAAATAAATATATCCAGAAGAACACAAATGAAAAATGTTCTAAATACTGCTTGAAATTAATAATCTGTAAGATTTTGTGTGGAATGACTTACCATCACTGTACAATAAAATACTTAAAACCAGCACAGATTGATATTTACACTGAAAAATGCATTAATGTTTCTTAATCATCTCAATGACAAGTAGATAAGGAAAAGATTGCTTGAAAAATGTGTTGGGGGGTGATGATCTTTCTACTGAACTTGTAACTGAGCAAGAATACAAAACTGTTACAATGTAGCCCAATTCTCACTTGATGTGTGATTAGAATGCCTCTGATAATAAGGGTTAATAGCATTTTGCTACGGCATTTCAAGTAGATTTGCAGCCATTTGCATACCAGAGCAATTTGTTCAGAACTTTAGCAAACAAATACATTCTTTAGGAAATGCAGGAGCAGCTTTGCATTTTTGTCTGTCCCTCTGCAGAATGGCTTTTGCTTTGTTTCTGGAATCAGAGGTACAAAGGGAGGCTACTCCTTGGGCTGCAGCCAAACACAACCTGTTCATCATCCTTTACAAATCATTCTGAAGTTCTGCCTGATTTTAGAAGTCTTAGATGACTTTTTACCAGCAGAAAGCTGAGTGGAAATCTCATGTTGAACAAAGCACATAAACCTATCTTTCTTTTTAAACATGCAAACAATGTTATTAAGAAGCTGAGGTTAATTGTGTGCTGTACTCAAAGAGATGCTAGAGGCCCTTGGGGAACAGAAACCAGAATATTTTGTACTTTATTAGACTGAAAAGCATGGTTTTCAAATTGCAATGTGGTTAAGCTCAATCTCTTCCTTTTGTGTCTATGTTACCATGATGATAGGATTCAAGAAATAGGGAAAGAAAATGAGATCAGAATAGTTCTGATGCCTTATCTAGCATAATATTTCAGCATGTCAAAGGACATCTGACCTTCTTGTTCATGATCAAATTCTTAACTGCTGATTTAATAAAAAAAAAATCACCTTCTGGCCTCAGAATGAACACTACATTGTTCATTCAAAGACTTTCAATTAATATTCAGATTATTATCACTGTGAATGATCATTACATATAAATTAACAAATTATTAAACTTTTTTCAGATCTGAACAAAGTAGACATTCCTCTACCTAAGATTTGTCTAACAGAAATAGCAACCCTGACACTCAGAATTAATAATGCATCCCCTGTGCATGCTGACTCAATCAAGGGCATCTGGGAAACACCTTATTTTCTGCGATAACCTATGAGCCTTAGCAATTTATTATACCTTCCATAGGAACATGCTTTGCAGCACTTCACATGATATTTTGCCTACAAGTAATATCCTCAGTGTATCCTACGTCCAGTTTCCATGTACAGTGATGTAATTCTTGCAGAAATATCATTATTTTATTGAATACTTCTGAGCAAGAAAGAAGACCCTTTGGGGAAAGTCTAAATACAGATAACTCCAGATGCAGTGCAATCTATCAAAAGCCAACATGGATTCATCGAGGGTGAATCATGCCTAACTAATCTAGAGGCCATCTACCATGGGACACACCCACAAAAGCATTTTTCTTTAGACTTTCCAGCAAACACAGTACTCTTGCCTAAGTGAAATCAAGGCATATGTGCAGTCAACGTGTACTCCGATGTTAGAAATCATTAATTCCAGTAGAAATTATTCATGGGAATTGCTTCTTCTTTCATCCAGCACTGGATATGTCCTGCAATCTGAGTTATAAATATTAAAACATATATTTTGGAAATTGTTATGCCATGCTGCTAATTAGCAGGACCAGCTACAGTCACACTTTCTTGCAGGCACTTCTGTGGAGGGAAGGAGGATGAGACTTGTGATACAACCATTTATGAATTGCAGTGTCCAGCTTTGTATTCTGGTTACATATTACTCTCTGGATTTATGTGAAATGTAACAATGAAAAAAATTAGTGAATTCAGGAAATGAAAAGGAGCTAACAACAGTGTTCATCTATGATCAGAATTGGATGGGGGTTTATTAGGCATGTTAGTTTTAAAATATTTTCAGACATAAATTGGTCCCAATAAAAAATAAATTGTCCCAAATTTTAAAAAAGTAAATAAGTAAATAAAGCAGGTCCAGTATTGCAAGTGATTCATTCTTCTCTTCTCTACTCTCTGCTCCTTGCTTACTGTTCAATGAACAAGTATATCACAAATATTCCAGAAACTGAGATTTAGGTTTTATTTCTGTGTCTACAGGGGTAATTTTGATAATATCAGCCTCTAGAACACATTACATGTACAATAGATTTACCTTACAGTGGAGCCTCACATAAATTCCAAAATTAAACTAAGAATGCCTCCCATTTTCAGTACTACAAGGGAAAATTTGATACTTCCTTCAGAGTAACAAGTTTCAGAAATATCATCGATAATGGACCAATTGGGTTTTGATCAAAACTAGTTTGATTTTTTCCAAAAATTTATTTCATTTCTAACACCTAATTTTTTCTACCTTAAGGCATTTTGGCACATATAGATGTAGCATTTTGTTATTGTGTTCTAAATAATTTAAACCTAAAATTGTTAAAAAAGCCCAAAGGCTTCCAAGCACAGACAAATTTGCAACAAGTCTATCTGAAGCATCCTAACATTCTCATCCTCAATAAATTTCACATAAAAATATACAGTTATTAAGTGGGCTTGAGCACTCCAGTTTACAAAGCATAAAACAGAATTAGCTGACTCAGAGGCCAGTATGAGATTTAGAGATGCCAACAATTGTTGGGTTTCTACACAGAGACCCCGAAACTTGATTTCTCCTTGGCACATAAAGGGAGAAATTATTTATATATATATATATATATATATATATAGAGAATAGCATGGAGGAATTTAGAATTTTTGTTTTCTCTAGGCACTTTTGAAAACACACATACATTTTTAATTCAGGTCATAAACCAATCAACGTCAGAAAGATTAGCAAGGATGTTTCATTCTGTAATTGCAGCTAAACTCTGTCCACTGTTCCACCAATTTTTCAGCATGAAACAAAAGTAGCAGGGAGGATTTTAATTTTTTTTTTCCAGCTCCCACACCAGTTTCAATGAAAGTAAAGCACTGAGTAAAACAATCTTGGCTGCTATTAGACTTATGGGACATGGATGTGATGCACTATTCTTCACAGACTGTGGCAGCAAATTGACCATAAGGGCATCCTCCACAGGTTTTGGAGTCAAGACCAAAACACCCTGTGCTTAAAACCTAGTCTTCAGCTTCCATCCAGGATCTCTTATCATAACAGATCACTCAAATGCTATACCTTTTTTCAAGATATTAATGTCCTTCTGATATCTGCATAAGGATTTTATGGCAGCATTGTAAGTCTTGGCAGGTAGAAAAAAAAAAAAATCTCCTTTTTTAATCAACTCTCAAATTCCTGCAGGTGTAACCTGATAACAATAAACATGTATTTTTGTAAGCCTCAAAGAGGGATGTAACATATTCATTACTAATAATATTTCAGGTGCTTGTTTTCTTCCCAAGCATAACATTTTCTTCTTTTTGAGCAATAAGAAGGAGATGGAAACAACTGACTTGCTCTGGAAATAAAATTTTGTTTCTGTTTAAAAAAATGAAGGAAGAAGGGAGGAAGGGAGGAAGGAAGGAAGGAAGGAAGGGAAAGAAAGAAATAATCTATTTCCTCCATTTGACTTGATCTTTTACTACATTTTTGTTCATTTTTCCTCTTACCTGAGCTCTTCACCTCCGTAATTTAGAGCTGGAAGTTTTCCACTTTTGCTTCTAAACATTACCAGAATCAGACTTGAAGCTGTCTGGATCTAAAGCATTGATTTGGACACCATGTTAAAAAGATGTAACCACCAATCCAACTGTATTTAGAAAGTTCTTAGGCTGTTTCCCATATTAACATATGCACACATAAATAATTTTTTATTTAATGGCCAGTAAAATGAGAAGTTTATAAATCACATTTATTAGGTACTTCTATAGCCTCGAGCTGATGGGCACAAATTCAATTATATGTTAACTTGCTTGAGCAGTTAGCTCACAATTAAGAACTTGAAGAATTAGACTTGTGGTAATAACAATATATGAGAATTTGATCTAAATCTTGGGAATTAACAGTGGTCTGTGAATGAGTTGGTATGAAGCTTATCACCACTGGAAACCAGCTTAATATAGTAAAACCAGATCAGAAGGAAAAATGAGTGAGACACTGGATAAACTAAACATTTTTGCTTTCCTATTTGTTCATGCAGTTTCTAATCTACTGCCTTTCAGTTAGAAATTCTGTGCTTCACAAAACAGCTAAACAAACACTCCTACATATATTGAGTACCTTAAACATCCTTGCAGACTGTGAATGCACCTAGACCTAGAGAGACTAAATGAGGAAATCTTTGTTACTACAGCTGTGATTGTTTTAAGATGCAGCATTAAAATATTCAGATGAACGTCAAAAGGAAGAAGTACAGGAATACAGAAATATTTGTCAGAGAAACTGAGCAACTCTGAAATACAATGTTTCCTTTTCTAAGTTCCCTTTTTAACTGAAGGCAATGATTCTGGACAAGTAAGAAAAGTGTATTTTAATTCTAAGAACAAATAATTGAAAATAAGGTGCAAATAAAAATGTTTGTTCAAAAATATAAATAAACCATGATCTAAAATATGCTCTCATTATTCTTTGTTCTTAGATTAAATCAAAAATATAATATTAAAAAAAAAAGACTCTAAATATAACCTTGTTCTGGAATTTTTTCTTTCCAACTGCATCACAATTGTGAGTCTCTGATTGACACATTGATTTATTCCCAGCAAGGGTCCTATAATTAATATGACCTTTTGATAAGGTGGGAGATATGGGGTGAGACAAGTGCTCTCAGGAGAGCTATTAGCAACTTCTGAGCAATTGCTAATGTTAGAGAGTTATCTTTTTTTAACACAGTTTGGAAGATAATTGACAAACCATGATAATGAGTATGTATAGGGAAAGAAGGAGAGTATAAGAAAGGTGCAAGAACTGTTAATTACTCAAAAAGAAGTGAGATTTCACCACTGGATAAACTGGGCATTTTGGGCTATGGGCTACTGCAATTAATAATTCCAATAAAGTAGAAAGAAATAGTAGGTCTACATGGGCCAGAAAGAAGAAAAAAGAGTAAAAAACTTTATCTATCTTAAGAAGCCTTAACTCTCTGCCTTTACATAGCATAGCAGGTGGTTTTATTTCTTCTCATCAGATGGTATTTGTACCAAGGGAGTTTTCTCATTTCCCTTCCCATCTGGTTCTGCACAAAGTGATATAACATAATACCAAGATGACAAAGTTCCACTAATGTTATTTGAGCATTAGTTGTATAACTAACCTTTTATATCATAATCAAGATCCAGTAACCCATTCATGACAACAAAACAAGAATTGACGTTTTGATCATTTTTGAAACAAAGGGAAAGCTTAAATTGTCCTATCAGTAACAAAAATCTGAGACTTTGTATTTTAAATGATTAGGCAATGAAAATAAACCTGTATATTTAATGTATGTAGATACACATATTTTAAAAAAGTTTTGTTTACAGTTAACAAAAATATATACATGTAGAATGTGAATTATCTCAGTGCATGAAAACAAAGACCAGCAGAAAACTCTGTAGGAGCATAAATAAAATGCAGGCAAATGCAGAAATATATCAGGAGACTGGTTCTAAACATGAATGAAACTGTGTGCTATGACTATAGCTGGGACAAACTTGACCATCTAAAAAGAAAACAAAAAACCCTTCACCCTCCATTGTATTTGGATTTATGAATGTTCTGACTGCCTGTGCAGGACTTATTTTTTCTTATTTGCATGTTACAGTCTAGACCTCAAAACAAACCACTGGACAAAACTTGACTTTTTGATTTAACACATCACCATAAAATTATGAGATTGAACCAACAGCATAATTTTTCAGCATTTTTTCAAGAATAACTTTGCCAGAAGTGGTGGGTAGCCAGTAGCAAGTGGCAGTAGATTAATTATACACCAGAAACTGTCTGGGAAAAAATTCTCTTGAGAAGTGAGGTTTATGGAGTTGTATGCAAAGCTTAGCCAAAAGAAGATGAAGTGAGGAAAATGTAATGGCAGAAAATACTTACATCACTAGGCAGAATAAAGTCTGGGGTAATTTCAGCATCCATGAAGAAAGAATGAGTCATAAGGACATCTGATTAATACCTTCATTTTGAAATGATTTGGCAGACTGCACTGAATTTCTGCTATTTCAGAAAATTAAAATTAAAGTCATTCTCATAAGTTAAAAGTAGCTGCACAGACACAATTAGTATTTCTCTGTAAGGCATCATTTTATTCTTCAGTATTTTAGCTAGGTGTTTTAGACCTTGTGCATCTGTTTTTACCTACTAACAGCTTTTGTTTTTACTGAAATGCTTTTGAACAACATGACTTTCATGATGAAAATAAGAAGAACAGAGAGGGTGAATGGAAAAAAGACACCATAACCATTGTGAAATTATTGATTTCAAAAAATCTCAACCTGAGCCTTTCACAGTGTTCTATAACAAGATCTTTTAATAATCCTGTTTTTAGCCCCCCTCATCACCTCTCTCCCCCCACACAATCCTCTTTTATTAATCTCTTGTTTAGAGAAAGTAAGACTGCATCCATCAACACTAACACAAACTGATTGCTACAATTCCAGCCCTCTGGAACAGGTAAGGTATTTATCAATTGATTATGGAGGAGTCAGCTTTGCACCCAGAATACTGAGTTAAAGAAATGTAACAACTGGTTATAGCCTGAAGAGAACAGCTAAGAAATCTGTCAGGGATGTGATCATCTACCTTTGTGCAAAATCCTAAAGATGACTGAATCTATGTACCCACATCAGGCAGATACAAGGGGGCACAACAAAACACTCTAGTTGCCTTGAAAGCAGGCAATTAGCATCTGTGCTTCCAAGACTTTTCCACTTTGAGCAGAACATGAAAGTGGTCGTGTGCCACGGTGCATCAATATTCCTTTTAGCTGCTGGTCAGCACTGCACGCTGGAGTGCTGCATCCAAAGGCAGCACCAGAGATGGGATTAGGAAGTGGTAAAGTGCCAGATTCAGATACTAATGTAGACTGCCAGAAGTTGTGTCATGCATGTCCTTTGTAAGCAAACAGGAATGTCAGTCTGTGGCAGGGAAAAACTGTGAAAAAGAGCTGTGATTTTCTGCATTTTCTGTGTCTCACCTCAGTTTTTCTTGTGCCTCCTCATCAGTTGCTCCTTTTCATGAGAAGTCTTTGGGAATTTAAGGCTAATGAAATAAATGTCATCAGTTCTTACTTATCACCACATGAAAGCCTGCACATATTTACCTCACATGTCTAGTTTTTTCAGTAGAAAGCTGGCATGTACTTCCCAAGTGGACATGGAGAAAAGGAAATTGCTGAGGTAAGGTGTTTTCATATTTTTCTTGATTTCTCACTATTGAATTCCATTTTATATGTCAATAAATTAAAATAATTTTCCCTGGGTAAAGTCTTTCTTCCCCCTGATGGTAATTGGTAAGGGATCTCCCTGTCTTTACATTGACCCAATGGCTTTTCCATCTTATTTCCCCCTCAGTGCAGTTGGGGTGGGCAGAGGAAGACAGAGCAGCTGGATGAGCATCTGGCAGCCAGCTAAGATAAACCCACTTCAGGCATTAACTAAATATTATGTGAAAACATCCCCAAGTGTGTATGAATAGGTATTTAAACATCTCTATTTTTAGATGCTTGCCTCATTTTTTCCCTTTAGCTTGGATGCTTGATTATTGCACTTGCGCCTGTGTGGAACATTTATTTGGTGCACACTGCATTAATACAAACATCTTTCTTGGACATTTTTTTTCCCCTGCATTCTTCTCTGAGATAAGCCTCATTCAGGTAATTCTTTCTTGTCCCAAAACATCTTTAAGTTTCACCCCCTCCATCACAAGAAACAGGGGATGGTGAACACCTCTGCTCAGCTCAGCAGGCTGATGTAATGTGCACAAGAGTGCAGCTGGAGCCACAAATGGTGAACAGCTAGCAGGAGCTTCAGAGACCTTGATGTATGTGCTCCAGAGCAGAGTCATCACTCATGGATGCTGAAAAGGGTCCAAACCACCAAAATATAAATCAATGCATAACTGCAATAAACAACTGCTAATGTATCACCAGTGGCTCCCGGAGTCTTGCAGAGAACAAATCACAGAGACATTATATGTTGTAATAGAAACCACTCTGTGTAACAAAGTTGTGCCTATTTGCAGCCACATGTACATGTGCTGCATTAACAGAGGGGACAGGGGTTCCTTCTTCTTTAATGCTTTAATTACTTTGCTTTCAAGATGAGCTTTTGCTGGGAATAAAGTCTGCATCACTTGATATTTATCATTCTGCATTGAATATACATGTGCACATTAATTATATGCATGTATTAAATATGTATACATACAAGAGTTAGTGAAATAACTTGTCTAGATGAGGGCTTCAAGTGTTCTGTTTACAATGACAACAAAAGCAAATGAACAAAAGAAGAAGAAGAAGAAAAATAGGGCAGAGACACTGAAACAAAGTCTTAAGAGGAGCAGTGTGTGTTGCTGGTGCTCACTGGCACTGCTGAGGACTGCCCTGGCTGCAGAGCCATTTTGCACTCACACTCTGCTCCAGCCTGCCTGGAGCCAGCTGGGCACTCCTTGGGCTGTGCTCTGCTGCTCAGTGTAGCCCTACCCTCAGGGTCTGGGGCTGCTTATTCACATTTCCTAATAATTGCTAACCCACTAATAACCACCACTCCTGCACTTGTTCCAGAGCAAGCAGTGCACATCCATCCTGCGATATGCCTCTTCACAATTTGCCCCATCACATTCTTAGATGTATCAAAGTCTAGTCAAAGCAGAATAACAGAACATACTGAAAAAGAGGGAAGGACAGAGGTTGGGAAGATTTTGGGTTAATTTTTTTCCCAGCTCTTTCTTCCTTCTGCCTTAAATGTTTACTTCCAAAAATTACACTGCATTATATTTGGGTGAGGATTTTGAGCAATAAAAATATCCCACTGAATACTGAGCAAAATTAAAATATGTGGCAGCAAAAGAGAGCATGTTAAATAAAACAAAGGAATCCAACTCCTGACCCTTAACTCAATTCATGTTTCTTGAATACACAGCAATTATATTATCATGCTCACACCATTGTCATTAGTAGTAATGAGAAAACTGCTCTATTTAAAGATCACAAGACATACACTACAAATGTATGAGAATAAGATTCCTAGGGGATTAATGATTTTAGTTCCTAATATGCAACACAATTAAAAGGTATTCTCTAGCAATGGGAGACTCATCCTTTCCAAAAAAAGACAAGAAAGAAAAAAATAAAAGTAAATTAAAAGTGTTCAGCTGCAGAAATTAAGTGTTAAAGCTTTTATGGAAAAGACTACAGATTTCTGTCATGGATGGTGTAATTCAAATGCAAGGAAAGAGAAAACTGAGAGAAAACATGCATAGTCAAGAGGAAATAGAAGAGTGTAATTTGATAATTTCTCATCACTTCCAGAATACTTTCAAATAGTAAAGGAAAGGGGAATGCATTAGACTCCCAGATGTATCCCAGAATTGTAGGAGACACCAAAAGTTATTTACACAAGCCTCTCATTTCACAAGCCTCATTCATAATGAGTAATATACCAATTTCTATGTCTGAAAAGCCAGCAGTAGCCTGTTCTATTTTATTATTGTAGAAAACAGAAAAGGGGGCAAAAGGGGAAGGGACCAAAGAAGAATGTCAAAGGCTTTAAAATTTTGAGATAGCAGGGAAAAAAAAATAAAAACGATTTGACAGCATCAGATAAGGAAGGGGATAAAAAACAACCAAAAAAAAGAGCACAAAATCTAGCTCTTCTTATGGCTAAGGGCTACAGCTCTGTTGTATGCACCTGAGCAGCCTGTCCCTCATCTGTGAAGCACCGTACAGAGCTTCAGAGAATAAAACATTAGGAAATTTTCCATGGAGGATCGCTACCTCACAGTGCATAAAGACCCCTAGAAGGAAAATGTAGGATTTGAAAGGAGAAGATAGAAAGGGGGAGATGTTTGAATCTTTTGCTTTGTAGGTAGGGAACATTCAAAGCCTCCTTACATATCTACAGGCATGAGCCTTTCACACCAGCATCAAGAGAAAAATCTTAAACTGTTACTCATTTGCAGAAAAACTTATTCAGGGCTCATTTTGAAGTCTTTTCAAAGTACCTTGCTCCAACAGACTTCACATTTCAGACATGAAAGCTCTGCCTTTTCTCCCCTCTTGCAATCAGGCATTTGAAAAAGCTGTCACCACCTGGGTATATTGCTCTCCCTCCCACCCCTTTCTGCTCCAATGAACTTATAAATGCATCACTCAGAAACAAGTGCTGTGATGCCAGGATGAGTCTCATATCTTGAATAGGGTGGAGAAGATATCTTAGTGTCTTACAAAGAGAGATGCCATTACTCCTTCCCACATCTCATCACCTCCTGGCTCGTGGCAGGATGTACACAGTCCAAAGTCAAAGTGGTTAATAACACAAAATTTACTCTGAAACACAAACACAGGCAAATTCCACTTTCTGAGAACATGCTTGAACACTTTCCTGGCAAGCCTAGAGAAACACTATGATATCCTTTATACTAAGGATAACCAGCTTCTTCTGCTACCAATAAGAACTGGGGCTAGAGAGGGACTTTGTTGGTGGGAAATGGAGCATATAAGGGCAGGAATGCATTCTATCTCACAGTGTCTCTAGCAGTCTCTAGTGTCACTTAGACATTTTTAACAAGCTGTATTCTGGAGGCAGGCTTAGTAGGTCAGGCTTAATAATGTGGCACATAATTAGGAACAGTTAAGGTTATATTAGAGTATTCCTCTTCATAGGATTCTTATGACCCTCTAATTACATTCTCGCTTGAATGAATTTTAAGAAAAATAATTTCTGTATTCTACTGCATACCTATATAATACTGTGTTCTCACTCATTAAAAAGTACTGTGTTAGCTCTTGGCACAGGACCATGCAATTCTTCCAGCTTTTAAAAACAGAGGACTATGAAAGAGAAGTTGGTTAAAAAGGATTTAGAGGCAGCAGCAGGATGCAGTCCAAATATTTGGAAATTCTAGGGTTACAGTGCTTGTTAAGGAATTAATTTGCAATCCAGGACAAGAAAGATGAACACATAAAGCATCTTGGTTTACTTGCATCCCCCCATGCTATTGAAGAGGAAACAGTGAAGAATACATGCAGAGACACCTGAGCAAGCTGCTTACCAGCCAGCCAGCTCAAGCCCATCCAGCCTAGCTGCAACACAGCACCGTGACCACACGAATATTGCTTTGGACAAACTACAGTTTACTGCACTGCATGGACATGCTGCCTTTGATCTCCACTGTTTTGAAGTGGCTTCTAACCTTGTTATAAGTCAAGGTGTGCCACACTGGAAAAGTCTCTGAAACAAGCACATGGTAACAGAAGCATTCAAGACACTACAGCAGAACACAGTGCACTTGCTTTTGGCAAAATCTGTCTAATTATTGCTTCAGAGGTAGATTCACGCTTTATCTAGTTGATTGTGTCCATTCTCAGTGCAGAGGGGGTTGGACTAGATGACCTTTAAAGGTCTCTTCCAACCTAAACTATTCCATGAATCTTTGGTGCTAATCAAGTTGCAGAATTAACTCATCACTATGACACTTCCCACCTCTTATCAACCCGCTCAGGCTAAAACACAATTTCTGCCCAGATAGGCTCAGCTGCTTCCACAGGAAGCCTCTCCCTCCCACCAAGATTTCAGCTGACCCAGACTCTCTTTTAAAGGAAGGTGAGTCCTCTGACTGAGAACAAATAGACAAGTGCCAACCACCACCCCACAATTTATGAAATATTGCAGATATTATTCATATCAGAGATTAATCCTCTTCAGGGTCCCAAAGGAATACTGCCCAAGAAGCTTTACTGACAGATTATCAAGAGTGAAGGTTAAAGAAGTAGTAAGTGTCAAAGAGAAAGAGGGTGAGAAGGAAAATTGTAACACCCCCCATTATTCTCAGAGGTTGATTATGACTGTAAAAGTATAGGGCAGATGAATAACAGCATTGTATTAAAAAATGCTACTTCCTCTGAGAACTAAATGCTTAGATCTTGCCTCATAACCAGTGATTTCCATTTCCAATCAGCCACTGATTTTAGCCCTCATTGTATGTTCACTACATTTTCCTAAAGCATTATTTTCTACCTTTACATGTCCCCTTACCCTCATAAGATCTTTCCATAAAGTCAATTCCCAGTCCTTCTTCAAACCCCTCCATGAAAACTTTTCTTGATGTAAAGCTCATAAAGATCTTAGCAATGGCTAAACAGCTAGTAGCTGGATGCAGATGATCATACAGACAAATATTCTCATTTTATTTCTTGTGCTTGTCTGTGTCTGACTTTCAAACTTTCTCGTGGCAAGGATAATCTTTTAGAGAGTTTGCAGACTGCTTAGCACAGTGGGGAAGTAATCTCCAGGCTAGAAAAGCTAGGCAACTTTGCAATGCCAACGAGTGATAACGACCACCACAGCACCAGGCACTGCTGTGTCAATCTTCTGCCTTCAGTTACACCCACTTAGGCTGCAGAAGGTAAATGGCATCAGCTGGATGTCAGCCACCACACATTATCACCCACCCTCTGCAAACACTGCTAGAGGCAATCACTAAACCTCTGTAGAAATGCACAGTGATTTGTGTCTCTTTTCTTTGAAACTAATAATCTTACTACTACTAGCTCCAATTAGATAATCAATAAACACATCTCATGAGACTCTTTTTCCCTACTAAGGATTAGAAATGACTAATTCTAGTGAGATTTACCTTACTGAAAGTACTAAGCCCCAAACAGTTAGGTGGAAATATCAATTTACCAATCTGGTAATATTCATAACCTTTGTAGCAGACATTCAATTGGTACTGTTTGAAGAGATTATTGCCACCTGAGGACTCTAATGCTGTATTTTGATTTTCTTCCACAGTGTCAACTGCTGAATAAAGTGGTGAGGAGGGTTAGAACCAAGCAGTCTCAATATCAAACCCTGCTGATCTAAGTGGGTATTTCTTGGTTTAACTTAAATGAAAAAAACCGTTTCCCTTTTAAACTCTGTAGTGAATTGGGGGACGTAGAAGTCCCAAGCAATAAAGATTATCAAAAGGAATGCAAATGAAAACAATATCACATCATTAGATCTTTAGGTATTAAGTTAATTAGTCTTCAACTCATAGTAACTATAATACTACCAATACAGCTCTGCTGCAATGGTTTAATTAAACCAAATACCCACTAGATTTGAAGTCTTAATAAAGATACAAAAGATCAAGGACACAAAGTTTCAAAACTCTAAAAAAATAATAAAACACAGGTGGTCAGTGGTTCAAGTCTAAAAAGGAGGACACGAGAAATAAGTGACCAATTTTCTGCATCTCTAACCAATGGAACATGGAAAAGTAGCTATGTTTGAAGATATTAACTATATTTATGAACTTGCCTTACTTTCAGATTCCACAAGAAGAATTTCTACACACTTTTTAGAACACAAAAAAAATTTTAATTAAAATAAAGCAAATCAAAACCTCACTAGAGAAGTGAAAGAATGAAATTACAGGCCTTCTAACACTGAATTCCTTGCTGACTGTGGTTAACTGTGTAGCCAACATTTTTTTAGCTTTGTAAACACCACAGTTCTTTCACTGTCTTTGGCAAAATTAGGTAAAAACAATATAAATGAAATAAAAATTTCATCCCAAGCTAGCCAGGGTGAAAGATAACTTGACACTTCTTAGACTAAGACAGTTAAAAAAAGCCAGCAACTATGGAAGTGGCACAATGAACTGGGAAGCTTGCTGTAAGCACATTGATCAAAAGAGATGTGGCAGCTACAGGGCACAGGCTATTATCTTTTACAGTCTGTTTTGTTTGTTCTTTTAATAGCAAGTGGATAAAAATCCCACTCATAAGCTCCCATATGTTCAGCCAGAGCAGAGAAATATGCTGCACATTGATCTATTTCTGAAAATAAGACTTTTATTCTCTACCAAATTCTTACACATTATCCAACTGTTACAAGCCCTTGCAGATACCTCGAGTGATACTTCAGACACAGTCACACAGAACTATATTAATGAGCATAGAGAGTAATATTCATAAACATATAAATGCCAAAATCTCTAAGTGTGGATTGAAATTTATTCCCTGGTAGCACACAAAGAGAGTTCTCTCCATGTGGACAGGTTTCTTTTTATTACTACCATCAGGAATTTTCACCTTATGCCTATAGGTTGTGGAAAACAAGCTAAAGTGATAAATTAAAATTATCTATTTCAAGATGTTAAAAAAATCATCATGTATGATAAATATGCCCACTCAACCCTCATATCTCTTTTAATAGTATACTCCTGAATTGATTCATGTTGTTCATACAAACCAGTGGTACAAGGTAATTTCATATGTCACCATATGTCCAGCTTTCTTAATATTTTATTTAATCAGTTTTCTCAGTACATGGGTTTGAATGGTTTTGGTTAGGTTTTTGTTTGTTTATTTGTTTTGTTGGTTGGTTGGTTAGTTTGGTTTGGTTTATTGGGAGTGTGGTGGGATGTGTCTTTTTTTTATATACTACTATTATTTCTTTAGAAACCTTACTATACATTCTTGCAGATTCTGCAACTCAGTCTTTTTGGAACTGCAACAAAATTACTAAGTTTCTGTGAGTGTGTAAATCTCCATGCAGGTGGAGATTAGGCACATTAATACAAGACAACTCTGTGTTGCACATTTTTTTATTGGCTTGTAAAGGAAGGAGTACAAAGGTAGAAATGAAAAAGCTGTATCCATTTTGAACGAATTATTGAATGAAGAAGGACAGAAAACAAAAAAAGACTACCCAGATTCCTTAAAGCCTGTGTTTCATCTGCTTTACAGTTAGGATTTTGGACACTTACTTGACATTTCTCAGAAAGTCTACACTTCTACAGCTGCTAGCTGGGCATGGACCAGTTAGAAAAGGATGTCCTCACTGTCTGTCAAAGTAATTTTTTTTCTTTTTTTAAAAAAAACAGATTTTAAAAGCATTTGCTAGTCCCTGCAAGAGATACTACTCTTAGGAAAATCAGTGGGTGCTTCTGTTGCCTTAAGACTGTGCTCAGTCATTCCTTAAGTTTAAAACTAATGACCTTCACAGCTACATACTATATTATAAAAAGTAACATTTGTTCAAAAAACAAGCAATGCAAATGGTCTGTGTCCCTCTGGTGCTGTTTTCTGGGAACCCTTTTTTTTTTTATTATTATTTTTAAGTATACTGTCTTTTTGCCTCACTTTTCCAGACTCCTTTAGTCCATCATTCCCTAAATAACTTTCTTTAGAAAAGAAGACAAGGAATGGCAGATATCAACATCCATTATGCAAAAAACACTGTTAAATCAGTCTTCCTAGTATACTAAAACCAGCCTTCATTACTACTACTTGCTTCCCATGTAGTAGTTGAAAAAATATTCCAATTATTGTCTCTCCAAAGTCACAAAAAAGTTCCTCTTGCTTTTCTTTTGTGAAATTTAAGCTAAAAAAGAATACTTTTCATTTCTTATCCAGAACTTAAAATTACAGGGATAAGAAGCTAGGAGCCATTCATTATGTTTAACTAGTAAGAGAAGTCGGTACTGCATGTAGACTACAGCTCTGCATGCTGATGAATACTTCATCAGAAGAATTATCACTTAGCAAGATGGTGAAGGCAATATATCAATTATCAAAAATATCTGTATTCTAATCTGGTGCTTTGCATTATTTAACATTTTCTGACACAAAATGTATCTTAACTGCCTTTTCTTTCTGTGGCCATTAATCCCCTGATGTAGAACACAAATGCCAATGACATAGCAAAACACTGCTGAGATTAAGATTTAAATGAAAATCAATGTTTCAGTTGGCTGAAAAACTAACCTCTCTGACTTGCTAAACGCTAAGACTTAAAATACAGTCCACAGTTCTGTTTCATGTACAAAATTGTGTCTTTTTTTCTTCCCAGTTCTTTCAGATGAAGCTGTGAGGACTTGAAAGGTGGTAAAAAAAAAAAAAAAGGCAGAAAAATTGTTTTCAGTTTTACTGAAAGATTAGAACATCTCTAGGTCAAGCATCACTCACATTAGCACCACCTGACAAACAACTTTTGCTGAAACTAAGTTTGCATGCATAATTAATTATTCAGTCCTCTTTTTTCTTCTTTTTTGAATGTTACTTGGATGCTAAATGGAGGAATTTATTCTTGTGTCCTGGTTAACATCTGGGGAATTACTATGGAACTGTAATTATTTTAACTAGCCAAAAATCTTATTCCCTAACTGTCACTTACAGCAATTTTGAGATGCCTGATAAGATGCTTTCTTCACTGCCAAGTGAAAATAGCAAATCTATTTTAGCTTGTAAGAGCTTTTGCACTCTAAGGCTGAAAACCCAGCAATAAATAAGATGCACATGACCCATCTCAAAACTCCTCAGAAACTTCTTTGTAACATCCCTGACTGTAGATGACCTCTTGTATTTGGACATAAATATTTTGTTGGAATTTGCTGGTTAAAACGGTGCATAAGCTCTCCACCCCTACATATGAGAATTTATCCTCCCTTTAAATTAACGAAAAAGAATTCTCATCAGATATCTGTAGACAAAGCCTTTGAGACACGACTGACTGAGATAGTTTGAGGTAAAGTCCAGCAGCATGAATTGGAATGTACATTTGTATAGGAACACCCATGACTGTCAAATATGATGAGTCAGGGCAAGTGGCACTAGCTTGAATGTTGTTAAAGTTCCTCCTCTTCTGATTTCTTCTTTATCACTTTGTGTCCAGGGACAAATAGAAATAGGAAATATACTCCATGAATGGACACTGCCAGCTGAAATATCTTGGTTCATTGGAGGTTAGACTAACATGAAACAGCTTTTTGTGAGAGTATAACATCAAACTGTACCATGTTACCTCTGAAAGTAGCTTCTGGGATAAATGAAGGCTTTAATTAAAAAGCCATTTTAGTAGATATGTGAATGTGTTAAATTCTAGCAGATCACAGTGAATGTGGATGTTTTGGCACCAGTTTAAACTTTTGGATTAAAAACTCTGAAGTTGAAATCCTGCTTTAAAAAAAGAAAAACATTTCTGGGCCTGCCTGAGGCATTACTTTGATGCTATGAAAAATTTATACAGTATTGTAGACATGCACAGGAAACAACCGATTTAGATCCCCAAATACTACCAAAGCCTTATCCTGAACACTGTCTCCAAGCTTCCCTCCTTTGTGTGAGACTGAGACCCATGTAAACTAATATGAGAACTAAGTTCCTATGTCAAATCCAACTACAAATTCCAGGATCAACTTAAAAGCAGCACACTCTGAAAGGCATCTCACAAATGTACTTCTGAAAGGATTTGCCCAGGGATGCTGTGCTGAAATGTCCTATGAACATGGGTTCCAAATATTTTGCTTCCAATTAAAGTTTGAGTGAACTTCAGTTTATACTTTCTCATTGCAAAAATAATTTGTCCTTGTTTTCTTCTTGGGTAACATGTACTTTTATTGCATAGAAAACACTGAAAAATCTGCTTTGTTTTCAAACAGTTTCAGTTGTTGAGTCAGGGTGACATCACTTGTTTAAGCAGAATTTAGTGTACAGACTATTCTCCCACTTTCTAAGTAAAATTATGTGGATTCAGCAGAATGAAATCCTACACTAACACATTACCCAAGGAATCACCCAATTTCCTTCCATGGTCTAGGTTTTGTTCCCTTCCCCACAGTATGTAATCATATTAAAAGTAATTCTATATGTTTTGGATAATGAAAAGACTGTTTATCCTTCCCAAACATATGACAGCATATATCAAAAAGTTAACTAAATTATATTCTTAAACACTATTATGGGAAAAAAAAAGTGCTTTTCTGTAAACACCATACAGAAAGTACATGTTAAATCACATTCTGACCTAGGAAAATCTGAAGCAAAAATTCCCTTGAAAGTTCTGCTGCATTGTCCTATGCAGGATTTGAATCTTTTTGCACAAAAAGTACATTGATATTGCATAATTTTTAAGAAAATCATACAGGCAAATAGCACACCAATAGAATATTAAAAACTAGATGTGAAAGACAGAATTATAAATAAATGTAGATGTTTATGCACTCACAGATGACTAGAAAAACACTTGCCATAGAAATTATTAGGGGGAAAAAAAAAAACTCCTATATTTTTGTGATGTTAAAATATAAAAAAGAATGAGAAGAAAGGTTGAATGAGAAAAAATTCTTCACTGAAGGAGTGGTAAAGAATTGGAACAGGTTTCCCAATGGAGTCACCATCCTTGCAAGTGTTTAAAAAGTGACTGGTCCTGGAATTTAGTGCTTTGGTTTAGTGGGCTTGGGGGTATTCAGTCAAAGGCTGCACTTGATAATCTTGGAGGACTTTTCTAACCTTTATGATTCTATGATAAAAAGTACTTCTAGAAACCATTCTATTAACAGTGATATTAGAAATTTAGTTGACTTTAAACTATTGTCTTTATTATGTTTGTTGCACTGAATACAGAGCAGTGTTTCTCCAGTGAAGCAATAGCTTTTAATTTTTACATTTTGTTGCACTGAAAATGTATGTTGTCTGTAAAGAATTTGTTTATTTCCATTACACTACATGTGAGAGGATGAAACCAGTTAAAGATTTTTTTTTACTCTTCATAATATGGGCACTGTAGATGACTTAACTGAATGAAACAACTCAGCTTACTAGGATGTGCTTTCTTATGTAGTCAAGTTTTGATAAATCTTTCACAAGGCAGCTCATTAAGGACAGCTCTCTTTATGGATTGTCCTTGTAAAAAATGATACATTTAAAGAGAAGATTTCTAAATAGCAAAGATGGATACTGAAAATAACTCCAATAAGTGATAATTTAGAACATTATTTTATTGCTTATCAGTAATAAATGGCGATGTAATGAAGAGGAATAAATAAGATTAATTTCAAGGTTTGTTTATATAAGAATTTACTCTCACATCCTCATGTTCACTCATTCATACATATTTCTCTTTATTTTCTACCCCTACTGTTTTGTTCATTTCCAGGCCCCCCACAATAAGAAATTCTAGTAACATTTAAAAGGAAAATCTCCATCTTTCAGTTAGGAAGCATGTGATTTCCCACACTAAGTCCAGCTCTTTGCTGTCAGAGATAAGTCCCATTATGCAGTCGCAACTATCCCAATTGTTAATGGTAAATGCTGGCCTCAAATTAAAAAAATCAGATGGTGTTCCAACTCTTTCCTACACAGCATTTCAAATGTTAGCTTTATTTCCAATAGTGTTTTCTACTTTGTTTCTAACATATTAGTGTTTTGGTGTTCTTAAGCTCATTTGCTTTAAAAATAAAAGGAAAAGGGAAAAAAAAATTAAAATGTCATTTGAAGCTGGCTATGTTATGAAGCTTGAAAAATACAGATGTAGAATACTGAAGCTGTTGGTGTAATTTTCTCAAAAGAAAGTAACAGTTAATGCTGGAGTGCTGAAAATATGTTCATGGCAAATTATGGTGCCACATTGAAGAATTTTTCCTATCAGGTCTTTGCTGGAGACAACACTACACAGTTCAGATTAAACCTGAGTGGTCTGCCAGGATACTGAGGTGAATGTTTTTTTCTGGCCCGAGCTCCCACCTATCAAAAAAAACTACTGATGCCTGTTTTCCACTCCTTGCTTCCAATCTGGCACACAAGAAGAATAGCACAAAGTCTTCCATTTGTGCTTTTGGGCAACTCATGTGTGTCGTCCCCAGGAGAGGATGAATTTGGCTTACAATAACTCATAATTTTTGCTGTGGAGTATTTAGATAACCATGTGAGCAACTAAGCCCTGTCAGGGGCTAGAAATGCACCAGTCTTCATACTCCTAATCAATGAATTACCAGTTACTGACAAGTTTTATATTTTAAATTCCAGAAGAGGATTTTCTGCCGTCTGAAAGCACGCGAGCATGCTAGGAGGGTTCCACAAATCATGAAGTACAGGTTCTAATATTTAAGATTAATTAATATTTTTCTTCCTGGCTTTTGATAATAGTTCTTAACTTTGATATTCTTTGAACACATATTTGAGGTAGTTGTGGATTTGGGATTACTTTGTTTTGTTGGTTTTTTTTTTTCTTTGATAGATGTGCACACTTGTAGTAAAATAACCTATTTCTTCCTGCAATCAGCAATTTTTTGTATCTTAATAACTAAATTCATTGGTGTTAAAATAATACTTTTTAATAATAACCTCATGAAAAAAATTTCTTTTGATCTTCCTCCATAGAAATTCACAAGCAATATCACATTATTTTCACTGTTAAGGATCAAAGAGACTAATAACTATTCCTATTATTTTTAAAAAAACCCGTTTCTGTTGGTAAAAAGTACACTTTCTGAAGAACTACTAAAAAAGCTGATAAGGTCTCTTTAGCAATTTATATGACTGGGATGTTTTCATTTCCAGAGTTTTTACTTAAGATTTAAGCTTAAAATTTTTTATATTTGTGTGTGTGTATTTTGCTTCCTGCTTCCTCAGTTGCAAATTCTGATTCCCCTAAGGTGAACAGGGAAAAATGAGTAATTTAAACACATAAATATATCTGAAGTCAGACAATAGAGTATTTACATAATTTGAAACAACAAATACAATGAGATTATGCAGTACATGTATTTTAGATTTCCTCTGAGTAAGGATCATTTTCACTATATTTTTCAAATTTTCCTTTCAGTTATTTTCAGTTTGTCCTCACAATAAAATGTTTCTCGATGAAGTGAATTAACTGTATGAAATGGAAATGTGAAAACCTACAGGCACGATTCTCTTCTTAATAAATATGGCTGCATCGCCAATATGGTGTGGAACTTTTTTTGCTGGCAGGACTATTTCAGTTTTGATCAATCATGTCTTGGATAAACTTAAGCTAGCTGATTTCAGCCCAACCTTTGAGGTAAGCAGGCATTTTCAATGACAGTTGCCTATCTGGAGAGGTAGGAGTATTTATCATTTCTCACTCTCTGTCTCTGCTTCTAATCTATCTCTTGCTTGTAGAGTACTGAATTCTTGCCCTGTAGGGACCTTGATGAACCTCAGCCTAACAAACTCTATGTATAAGGTTAGCGTGTGTTTTTATTAGCTGGGCTTTTCCATGTTCCCAGCAGCCTCTCCAGCCTCAGGTGTAATAACTTTAGGAATGCAGAATCCCTGTGAATTCCCTGGCTGAAAAAGTGAGGTACTTGGCAGATGATGAGATATATACTAGAACCCTTATGGATTTGTTCAATTAAGAACAATATCATGAGAGTCTTATTAAGGTCTGTGAGGGAAAAAAAAAAAAATTCTATTTGGGATAAGCAACAAAGTTCTTTAGGTTTAGAAACCTTAGTTTGTTCAATACATGGTAAAAAGATTAACATCTTTCCTGCAGTACAACTGTTTTATGCTCTTAAATGGACTGCAGAAAAAGCAACACCTGCTTTCTAGTTATTTGCAGATTAGATGACCTTGTCAGTTCAGATAGTGGGAAAACTTTGATAAATTCCAGTTCCTATCTAAGATGATGAAACACAAATATAAGTTGTCACTGTGGCCTCCTCTCCAGAAACTGTAATTTGAAAGAAACACATAGATTTAATAGTTCACTCTATGGATTTAACCCTGTGTATTTAATTTTGCAAGAAACCCAAAGTGAAAAGTTCTTTTTAAAATCTTCTTATGTGGCTCAAACCCCAGGGAATGAGGCATGTGTTGATGTTCACACATTTCAGCAGTGAATGACCTTCATTAGAATTAAGGTCAGGAATTTTTTCTTAGTCTTGAAGTACAGGTATAATAACACAGAAAATATGAGCAATACCAAAACTAAGGTCTAGCACTGCTCAGAAGTAATTTGAGCTCCCAAACCCACCCCTATGCTTCCTCTGCATCCATATCTCTAACTGCACTCATTTCAGGAACAGCTTCTGTTAGAGAATATGTAGAAGCTTTATTCAATCAACAAAGTAAACATCAACAGTGTTATTAAGAAGATGAACATTATCCCTTTATTAGCTGAGGAAATGAGACCCACAGCTTTTGACATTCACAATGTCACCTGCAGCTGAGGACAAGCCTTTGTTACCACACTTTTTCCTCCTTAAGATGCCAAATTATTCACTCCTAGTGATGACAAAGAAAACCTTATGCAGACAGAATAATCACAATTACCATTTTAGGTGGTCAGTACATCTGCATTGCATAATATCATCTTACTGATAAGATCCCAGATGTTTTCACCAAAGCTGTTCTTCCATCTCTTTTCTCAAATAAAACCCACCTCAATTTTTCTGTTTCCACTATGTCCAAATGTTTTCACATACAGCTTGTGTGTTCCCAGCAGAAAGACAGAAAACCACAAGTGTCATATGTTGGTTACACTGTGCTATGGTTGTTCTGACACTTCCATGCACAAACTGTGATGTCTTCTGTTAGTTTCTGGCCTGAATGTTGCTTTTGGAAATGAAAGAAAGGAAGACTAGTTGTGACTGGCTGAGAATATGCAGCCACATCCATGTGTTCCTGGCAAGAGAAAGATACAGAGGGTACTTTTCCCCAGCTGCCTGAAACTCTGCTTATATGTTTCACAACAAAAAAGGTTTGAGCCTTTTTACCAGGTCTGCACCCAAATCTTCCCAAAAGTTACACTGGGTGGGGATTTTAATTTCTTAAGAAGGAAAAAGTGGAACAAACATGAATCAGATATTGCATGGAATAAGAATGAAAAAACTCACTCTTATACTGCAGACTGTGTGTGAAAAACAGCCAAATATGGACTATTATAATGTATTCACATGGAAATAATGATGTGGTCTGATGCCTTGAGATTTTTACCATACACCTCTCATTTTTCAGTAATGACACTGTGAATTAATCCTGCTACTCTTCCAACATCGATAATATTGACTTACTGGATATAAAGCCATATGCAATTTATACAATTTTCTCAGGTAATTGTGTAGTCTGGAAATCCTGTAAGCTGACTCATCAGAAGGAGCTTTCTCTTTTATCACACAGGTCATCAATTCTGCATGGTACATATACAGTTTGGAGGGAGGAACTAGGTGTGTGACAAGAGAAGACTCTTACAGAGCTTCTTTTCCTCCCTGTTGGATGGCTTTGTGCTTTCCTACTTAACTGAATTGTAAACCCACTCATTAAATAGTGCCAGGTTTATGGAAAAAGAGAGGGAGCAGAACTAAAAGGAAAGTAGACACCAAATCACTGCCCTCAGCCCTGCCTCTGGCATTATATGAGGTTGAGTGTGCATCTGCAGCAACACTACTGTGCTTCTCCTGAAATCATCACCGTGCTTCTGTTCTGCTCTGCTGCAAGTCACCTGCGGGATGGATTACTTGGGTTCTAGTGCTCAATGGTCAAAGGGCAATGAGGGGTGAGCAAAAAAATCTGAATTTTTAAGTAATTCCAGACAAATATTTTAAGAAACATCATCAACATTCAAGCTAAATTCCCTGAAAGAACTGTGTTTTGCAGGTTTATTTATCCATGATTTTGTCTACATCATTTGGTTGCATATCTCAAGAACCTCCATTAAGATTTTGATAAGGGATAAACAATTTTTTTCCAATGGTGGAGATGTTTTTACAGTAAAGTAAGAGTTTCTTCACTTGAGGAGTCTCGGGTGAGGAAAAGACATTTATAGGCAAGAAGGGCGGGGGGGCAGAGGACAATGTTAGAAAGAAAAGAGAACATTTTGATAGATAAAATAACCATCTTATTGTAAAGTGTGGAGAAAAATACAGCATTAAATCTTCAGAAATAAGTATTTATTTTCACTGTTAGGAAAAACTGAATTAGTAAATACACAATAATGGTGGTGGAAAAAATGTAATCAAGAAGTGATGAATGATCAAGTAATGATCTTTCCCTTTATATTGTTTAAAATTAACTCTTATTGAAGACTGGATCACAGAAGACATTTCTTTTGCTTTCAAATTTTGATATCATTCTATAGCCCCAGAGAAATGTTTTGCTCTTTAACTCCAGATCCAAATTATAGATGTCAGTCCAGGGCCAGAATGAAGGCTTTCTTGCAAGCATTTTCTTCAGCTGCAAAATATCTCTTGGGTATTAAAAAGACCTACATTTGTTTTTTTTTCATTTCATGGAAAAAAATGTACTTATTATATACTACTATTTTATAAAACAATTTTTTTTAGATTTCAGTAGATTTTCTGTTTGTATTTTCAAATTGAAACCTACTTACATGCTGCTATAATATTGGTTTCAGTCAGCAGGCTAAAGCTTAGGCCCTTAACTGGTCTGAATGCCAACCTGAAAAATTAGCTAACCAGTCTATTATAATTTCATAATTTGTTTCAATTTATTATATACTGTGTTATATTGTAATTCTAGTTTCATTTTTTGTTTTGAATACAGAAAACAGACCTTTTTCTAAACTCTATGGAAATTGGACACCTAGTTTTTTCCTCTTGAACAAAATTTGTCTGAGATGATTACATACATTTCTACACTTTTTTTTTCCCCAGTCAGCTTAAAATTACCAGTAACTTGAGTACTTAGACCAGTAGGTGATTACAGGAAGATAAGGAAGACAGCACTGCGGATTCCTGGATCATTATTTCCACAGTTCCATTATTATTGGCAGAGCTACTCGACAAATAAAGCTGATTATCACACATATATTAAAATAGTTAGCAGTGAGGGAAAAACAGCCCTTAAGTTAGACTTGAAAATTTGTAGGCTAATATTGTCAAATGAATCCTGCCTACAGAAGTCTTTAGGAATTTTTCACTTACTGAAGAGGAATCCAGACCGTATTCTAAATTATCCAATGGCAAAGCACATTGTCCCTGTACAGAAAACTTGCAAAATTTTGACTATGCTTTTTAATAATGTTTCAGAAGATCTTTGAAAGTTTCTATGAGGAAAGGATGCAAAGGTTAATATATATTTTGAGCCCAGAAAAATTAGACAATGACCTCATGTTAGCATACATGTTGCTAATGTGATATATCCATCTGCAGGATTAATTTTTTCTTTAGAATTAATATTTTACTGGATCATGGAAAGTTCAAGAACACCCATTACAGTGGGATTTGATATTTGAATCAATGGAAGCCCTAGTCCATTTACCTTTTATTTGAAACAGCATGAGAACTATCTGCAGAAAATAAGTTTACATTCCCTTTGTGACTTCTCTGTCCTACCTATAAATTTAAAAGGAAAGTTTATCTTTTTAATTTTATTCTCAGAAATAGGTCACAGTGACTTCTAGAAGGCTTAGCATTAAGAAATCTCTTTTCCTTTAGGAGATACAAATCTTAATGAAGAGAGCCAAAAATGTCTTACTCTTTAGAATAGGTTTATTACTGATTTATCAGTTCATTATCCTCCTAATTTCCCCATTTATAAATCTGATTAACTCTTGGACTATCCTCATGTCACTGTCTATGCGATATTACATTAAATCCTCTGATGACTTACTAAGATCATTTCCCTGACTTTCCTGAACTCTATAGATATTTTACATGCCCTGAGGAAAAAAAAAAAAAAAAATACAAAAAATCCAACAGTATAGATTCAAGTCAAAAGAACTCTAAAGCTGTTTAGGACTATTAGTCCCAAAATCTTAAGAAAATCACTTTAAATAACAACACTCATGCTTATATTCCTAGAGATGTTAATATATTGGGCCTGAACCTCCCTCCTCACTGTGTTGGTATTAACAACTCTTTAAAGGTAGTGTTATCAAAAAGCATCAAGTGTTCTTCTAATTTCACATCTGCTTTAGTATCTGTATTTCAGGGGTGGAAGAAAGGGAAGAGGAAGAGAGACAATGATAAATTTGCTTCAAATCCAGTGATATTTCCTTTTAAACACCCCCATCTTCCCCCTTCCCAATTAAAACAAAGTCCCTTCTTCTGAGAGAAGACAATAGGGTAAAATGGCCTGGTGATCCAATTCAAATACATTTTAAGAATTCTGTATCATAAACAAGAACAGTTATTACGGTGTACTTTGCATACTTTAGAATTAGATCTAGTTTTTCACCCAAAGAACTTAGGCTGCTACATTAAGCCTAAACAGCATAAGAAATTAGACTCTTCTCCCTTTATTTAGTTTCACTTCAGGGATGGTAAAGTGCTTTGCTAGCTTTTCCATTTTTGCCATTCTGAATAATTAATTGTTTTAAATGCCATTTACATTTTCTGATGTATTTAAGCAATACTTAAAATTTCATAAATAATAAGCATGCATAATTTGTGTTTCAATTACTGAATTTATAATCTCTCTGAATGCTATTCAATGCATTACTAATGTACTTTTGGCCAAAAATTCCTAAATAGATTGCTTTCTAATTTATATTATTTCCCCTGGAAGTACATATCTCAAGTTTTTCTGCACCCTATAGCTGGAAATAAAAGCAATGTGCTGGCTGCATATATTTATATTTCAGGATTTATAGCCAATTACATTTATAGAATACAATTATAGCCGTATTTTCCACTCTATAATTACAGAGCAATTGTTAAATATAAGTTAAACTTCTTCTATATTCATTTGTTAGAATGGAAATTAGAAGTTAAAATTTGCTACAGTGAATCTGATATATTCTACAAACACAGTAGTGTTAGTTCCTAATCTTCTTGTCAAAGATGGCACCTCATATCTTTAGTCTGTGGCTCTATTCCACTTAGAGAATTACTGGAAGTAAAACCAGAAAAGCCCAATGTCCCTATTGACATGTTGTTGTGGTTTATCCCCAGCCAGCAGCCAAGCCCCACACAGCCAGCCACTCACCCCACCAGTGGGACTGGGGAGAGAATTGGAAGATTAAAAGGTAGAAAATGCATGGGTTAAAATAAAGACAGTTTAACAGGGAAAGCAAAAGCTGCACACACAAACAAAGCAAAACAAGGCATTCATTCACCACTTGCCATTAACAGGCAGGTGTTCAGCCATCCCGAGGAGAGCAGGGCCCCATCATAGGTAACAGTGACTTGGGAAGACAAATGCTATCAATTTAAATGTCCCCCCACTTTCATCTTTCTCCCCCCACTTTATATACAGAGCATGATGCCATATAGTCTGGAATATTCCTTTGGTCAGTTTGGGTAACCTGCGCCAGCTGTGTCTCCTCCCAACCTCCCAAGCACCCCCAACTTCCTCACCAGTGTGGCCATGTGAAAAGCAGAAAAGACATCGGCTCTGTGCAAGCCCTGCTCAGGAATAACAGGAATTACAAAAATATCTCTGTATTATCACCTCTGTGTTCAGCACAAATCCAAGACACAGCCTCAGACCAGCCACTGTCAAGAAAATTAACTCTACCACAGTCAAAACCAGCACACTTAGGCTGCAAATGAATAATTTTTGGACTACAATACTTAAACTGGGAGTTTACCAATGGTTACAGTGGTAGCTTTATTAGCTATTACTGATAAAACTAATTTCTTAAATATTCTATTGTTATCTCCTTTCCCCTCTAAAAAGGTCAGCCTGCCTTCAGATTTTTTTCATGGTTTTGAAATGTAGCTGTTTTAATGGGGGTACATCAGAGACCCAGGGGATCTCTAAGTCCATTACATGGCTGTTATAAATGTATGAGGACTGATGCAGTGAATTTGGAGAAGCAATAACTTACAGTAACTACAGTTGTCTTGTACTTACACTGAAGGAGTCACAGTTAATAATGGCAGACACTACAGCAACTTGACCTTGCTTAGGGACTCCATCAGATGGAAACAGGATGAAATCACATGGGGTTCCTAATACTGGAACACGCCTGGAAGAAACCACCCCTGAACACCCTTCAACAGCTTTGTGAACCTAGACTTTTCTTCCTCCTTTTTTGTTTTTTCTTAGTTTTATTTTTTTCTTAATTATTATTATTATTATTAAACTCTCATACTGGTATCAGTGAGAAATTGTGAATATTTATTAGAAATCAGTCAGGAGTCTCTAGAGATCAGGATCAGGCAGATGAACATTTATAATGAAAGTACTATCCGATAATTTTAACTGAAGGCCTTTGGCAACTAATGCTTAATTGCTCTGGTCTGTTTGAATCTTCAGTGAACAGTGTTTCCAAGTAATTCTCTCAATTTAAAATAAATGTAATTGCTAACAAAGCCATATGCAACCTGCACAGTGAATGGTTCAGTGATTAGTGACTAGAATTTCACTTAGGCAATGATTCATAGTGGAAGCTCAAGCTATCAAAATAATTCTGATTACATTGCTCAGTACAAGGATCAGGCTTAGACTGAGGGAATTAATTTGACTTCTGTGAGACAGAGACTAATAGCAGTTATTTTTACTGATGTAATTTACTATTGTTAGATATTCACTTTATTGCAGTTATTAATTAAGAGGAGCCCAAAGGTAGCTTCATTTAAAAAAATAAAACCAACTATTAAAAACAAGCCCCCAAAGCAATCTACATATCATATATGTGTTTTACTAATAGAAGTTAATCTTCAAAGTAAACCATACCCTATGACTTCTGAATTTAGGGGACCCACATCCTATTTATGTAAACTGCCTTATTTTTGCAATCAATTAAAACAAAACAAAAATGAACAAAGAAAACCAAGCAAAAAAAAAAATGCTTTGTATGTTCATATCTCATTGATACCTTGTAGAAGCCAACAGCATAATGAGGTACTGCAATTATGTACATCTGAGAATGTTTTACTCTTTTTTCCTTGTTGTGTCTTCCATTAAAAGTATTGACAATACTGAGAGGCCTCAAAAAGGAAGTTGTTACGTGTTAAATTTTGTAATGTACCGCAACCTTAACCTTCCACATCCACCCGGAAAATATTAACCTCAAGAACAACAACAATAATAGAGAAAATAATAATAACAACAACAAATCATATATGGAATGTCTCCTTATTTCAATTTTTAGTGGGTTATATAAAAGAATCTGTTTTCTGCAACTGCAATATAAGTCATCCATACAAAGAGATAAATTGATATTTGTAAACTAATGAAGGCTATCTAGACAAGCTTTTCACCCACATGCATTACCTCATTACCCTGTGAACATTCAATAACACAGCTGAACATAAAATTCGTACAACTATATAAACATGACATATCAGAAAAAATGAAAGAATATGAGAATCATTTTATTTACCTATGACTAAATATTTGTTTTGACATTTAATTTCCATAGATGCCTGGAGTAAATGATGGTTATGGAAGGCAAACAACTACACACAGACTGATACTGTTGGTACAGAACTTCCAGGAGTTTTGTCTCTGTCTCAAGTGGAGATACAAAAACACCACCACATGCCTGATACCTCTCCTGCTAAAATTAATGCAACTTTTTAGACATCCAGAATCAACTGAGTCCATAAACAGAAACTGCATAATCTTACACAACATACCTAATAATAAACCACTCACAACAAACATGTGCTTGCCAAGCAATGGAAAATGGTGCTTGAATGAACACTGACTTCAATTCATCACTCATCTTTTAAAGCACAACAGTGTTTGGGGACAGAGTACATTGTGTAGGTGTTAGCACATATGTGTATTTAATGGGAAGACTGTAGCTGGTCCAAAGAGCATTTGAGGCACAGAAGGCATTAGAATTTGTATAATTCCAGTACATGCCTTCCTCAGCACAGCTGTGGTGGCTGTAACCACATTCAGCACAGTGACGGAGCCAAGTTCACGTGACCTTGTTCTTCAGCTCCTGAGCAGGCTTGAGTGAGAACACATCCAACCTCTCTGCCTGAACAAAGTTGCCATACATAGTTGTATGAGAGAGAGCTGAAAGCTCTTTCACCCTTCTGCAGTGATGTGGTGCCTTTGCCTGGTCTTAAAATCAAGAGTCAAACACGGTGAGAAGGGAAAAATGGATTTTACCTTGGTATTTACTTTAAGGATCCTTAAGTGCACCATGTCCAGGTTGAATGCACCTCCATGCACACTGCAATGCACACCCCACAAGAGATCTGGTATAACATTATAGGACTTACTAATTAGCATGTCTATCAAAATTTCCCCAGTGAGAGGCCTGAGCGAGCCCTCCTTCCCAAGGACCCTTCCCCTGGATGGTTCTATCTCAGTTCACAAAATGTCTTCTGGAGAGGATCTTGGGATCTGGGACTTTCTGACCTCTAACTATGAAGCTTCTAAGATGTTTAGTCTCCTAGCTTGACAAACAAGTCTAAGAATGCAGGCTAATAAAACACTAAGAATATAAAAGCTATAAAAGGTATATAAAAGAGGTATAAAAGAAAAGGCAAAAAATCATCCTGGCATCAGATGCAGCTATGTGAAACCGAGCAAGAGTCACAGTTTACTGATAATGTGCTTGGAAGTACTCTGCCCACCTGTTGCCTTGTTAGAGAAATCGTTGAGCACACTGGAAAGAAGCTATTCTTCCTTAAGGCTTTTAATTATACTTGGTGTTAATTATGAGTACAGTTTGTATTCAATGTTTCTATTTCAGTATAAAGTTACAACATCAGACAAACAATATTCCCTGTTTGGGAGCATCTCAGTTGTGGTATAGACAGACTGACTGCTTGAGAGGAAAATAAATGGAGAAGAGCATTAAGCACAAGAAGTAAAACATAGATCAACAAATAATATTTACATTACTGTCAAATCAGCTTCTGCCAGACAGTTGAGCAGTTACTTCTTTAATGAGAAGATTCATTTGGCATTTGTCACTCAAATCCCTGCACCTGAACAATATGGTTTAAAAACACTAGGTGCCTTGCACAAGTTGGGGACATGAACATGCAGAGGAAGGTCCAACCCAGCAAGTGGTGCATTTAAATGCTCGGTTGTCTGAAGGAAACCAAATACAATTCGCTGACTCTTTAACTGCAAATAATTGCCTAGTAGTAAGGTTAAAGTTAAGAAAGTGTATGGAAAATCATGCAGTGAAAAGCCAGTGCCCAAGCAAGAGACAGAAGAGTCCTTCAACTTTATTCAAAAAAAGGGAGAGAGTCCATTGGGGCACACAGCCACAAGGTTTTCTCTCTCGGGGTTTCGGAGGGCGAAGCCTCCTGTTATCCTAAACTCCTGGCCACATGTTTCCCTCCTCCTTTCCCCATTGGCTGAGGTACAAGGAAGTTACAGCCTGCCCGAACCACCTACCACATATTCCTCCCATGAACCTGTCATTTTACCCCAAAGTTCTAAAGTTCAGGTTTGGGCAGACCCTTGCCTGTTAAGAAACCAAGCTGTCTGCGCTCTGCAACAAACCTGTTGCCCAAAGTTAGTGGGGACATTCAGACCCATTTCAAAGATGTTCACACCCGTACTTCACCCACAGAATTGTTGGTAGACATTAGCACACATCTTCCCTATCAAAAGCTGTTACCTACTCACACTGTTCCATGATGCATGATGTAACTGAGGAGAATGAACATTCAACATTGTCATGTGGCCCCTGTGTAGAGAGGCTGGATCTGTCCCACACCAGACACAGACGGTCCCAGGCGGCTCTGCTGGTGTCACTGGTGTGCATGGCTGAGTCCCTCAGATATGGGAGAGCAAGGGTGATGTGCCCACGAAGGTCAGAGAATGAGGCAAAGAAGCTGAATCTATCTCAGCACAAGGGGAACAGAGAGCAGCCTTTGTTTTAGATAACAGCTCTCCACAGTCGCATGGATTAACCAGAGATGGCAGTGCCTCCCTGAGCTAATCAGACCAGTACAGGGGGAATGAACTTCAGACAACACAAAGGATAAAACCCAGACAAACAACTAAATAATTTTGAAGAAAGCAACCAGCTTGAGCTGGTTTCAGCCCACATATTCCCTCCTGCCATGTGGCAGTGTTGGGAGAGTGAATGTGTCACAAAGACTGGCAAAGGGAAATACATTAGTATTGTGTTTGAACTGTGTATTACTATTGCTGTAATTTAAGAAGTGTAACTTGCAAGTGTTGCATTTTTCAGTTTATATTGTGTCACTTTGCTAAATCAGAAATCCCATGTAACAGAAAATATCTTCAAATGGGTATATTCAGTATTAAGCATATTTTCCACAAGTGGAATATCTAAAAGAACCTGGAGAGAGCATTTGACTACAGCAGTCTCACTGTCCTAATCTACATTAATTGTTAGTAAATTAAATTATTTTTCCCCAGATTGAGTGTGTTTTGCCCATGTAACTAGTAAGGGATGTCTCTGTCTGTACTTCAATGCATGAGTTTTTTCAATTTATTACCTGTCCCTGTCCTGTTGAGGAGAGCAGCTTAGTGGGCATCTGGTCAGCCCAGGTCAACTCACCATGGGGACCTCCACTGAAACATACAAATAATCAAGTACTGTTTAGTCTTGACTAATTAAATTTCAGAATAATAGCAAAATTTTCTAGTTACAAAGAAGATATTATGACTTGCAAACCAATTGTGAAATAAGAATATAAACCATTCAGCAAGTATTGTTAAGTGACCTTGTTGTTGCTGTTGAAAATCTGTTCCACTGTAAGAATTCCACTACTTTGTACTTCAAATCGTACAAAGGTAAATGTAAATGAGGTTGTAAGAAGGCTCTGTACCAATTCCAGAAATGAAGAGAGATAATAGTGAAATATCACTGCATTTCTTCCTTGCTCAGGACCTAGGGATATTGTATTTGACTACTCAAGATGGGATTATAAATCATGCTGTAGAGATTAACTAACCCTCACGAATCATTCATTGCTTTAGAGCATTTGTCTTCCTATGGATAAGATTCCATAAGTAACAAGACTTACTGGGATATACATATATTAAAAAGAAAAATGCTTTAATGCATAGGTTAAGGTGAATGTTCACTCTAACACAAAATGACATTAATGCTACAAAATCCATATCAGCCTAACTTACATCTAAAATTCTATTACTACATTATTGATTAATCACTTGAACTTTAAATTTAGTTGAGAATGATCTGAATGATTCAAGTACTTTATCAATTTATTTTAGAATACCTTGCCTGTCAAAATGAAGGGACTGGAAGGTGTCTTTTACTTGAGCCATAAAATTCTCTTTTACATAGTTGCCTATGAAAGTACGTGGTACAATCTTAAATTTATGTAAGGAAAACAATAGGCATTGGAAATAACAATCAGCAACATTTCAGGTATTTCATATTTCTTTCAAAAATACACTTTCTTATAGCAAATAATTTTATAATGGTTTTATTTTACTATTGTACCACGCATTGACAAAAGCCAAAACTTTCTAATGCACTCCTAGATCTCTGCAGGATCTATATTCAGTGTTTGCTAAAACTGAGCATCCATAGGAGAAGAGCATGTACCACCAAACCAAGTTGCAAGTAGCAACTAGAAGTTGTTCTAGCTGCTTTTTTCTAACCTATGTGCCAAAAATCTCCATCATGGAAAGAATTTCTCTTTAGTATCATATCTTATCTGTCAGTTCCTCTATCTAGTTAGTAAAACACTGTATCAACTAAACAGCATGTGGCTCACTAGATGCCAAATCATGGAGGAAAATAAAATATTTCTCTTTCCCTGAACTTTTATTCTGTATTAAAATTAGAAAAGTTATATTAAATATATTGAGTTCATTGGGCCCAGATTTAGCCTTAAAATAAGTTTTCTCTACTGCAGTGTAATACTCGTGCTGATAAGAGATTCACGTAAGGGAATCACACTTTGTAAGCTTCAGGAAGAGAGGATTTATCATTTTGCCCTCTAGCAGTAACTTTTATATGTACTTCTCCAAAAGATCATACCTCACATGTTCTTCCCAATGCATCACAGCCAGGACTATTTAAAGATATGTTTTATCTTTAACCAACTGTATTTTTTCAAAAGATCAACTAAATTACATGACCAGACTTTAATTATCTTTCAGATGAAACACATACAACGGGTTTTTTTATGATTTATAAAGCAATGTGATGAAAATATGCCCAGAAATTGCTTTGATTTTTTCTGATACATGCTCGTAATTCTACTTTCAATGCAGATTTCATTCTCCTGACTATTAGGTTTAACTGAGAGTGAAGAAAGGAAGAAAAGTGAAATCACTGTACTGAAAAAAAAAGAAAGGGACAAAAAGTGTTGCCAATGCAAACAAGCATTCTGGACCTGAGCAATATGGCATCAGCAATCATCACAGGTGAGACTGAGGTGATTTAATAATTATACCCCAGGCCCTCTTGGGCATACAATCACAAAAAACAAGAGCCTCTAGTTGACAACCAAAGCCAGTCAACTTGTGACTAACTAAACTGAAGAATGCTGGTTTTCACAAGGAATTTGGAACTATCTACAGCGTAGCAGCAAGATGAGAGTCAGTATTTCATTGGGATAGAAATAAGAAAGCAGCTGCAGTGCTAAGCAACAGAACACAGTGCTAGGCAACAGAACATAGTTTGATGATTTGTGCCCCAATTATGTCTATAGTACCTCCCAAACATGCTGAGAGTTGAAACTCAAAATTTCTCTTACTTTCTGTATTTCATTCTTTTTGTCATAGCAGAAATCAGTGTGTACTTGACAAAAATTACCTTCTAAATCTAAGGCCAGGAATTGTAAAGAAGGAAACTAATGGAAAAACTGAAAACAGACATAAATGTAATTAATTGCCCTTCTAACAGGGTACCTCATATTAAAAAACAAACAAACAAACAAACAAACAAAACCAAACAAAAAAAAACAAACAGTATAGTAATATTTCCAGCTTGGATACGACAGCAAACATCTTTTCTCATGTACACACAAAAATACTGGTATCATATATGGTTTTTTTGAGATACACCAAATATCACAAGACCGAGATACCTCTTGTGAGATATCTCTTGTGGAGAGGTATTTCTCCATTAGGTACAATTGCTGAACAGTACAGTCAGGGATGTTAGGAACTTCCTCCCAACGAAAAACCTCAAATACAGTGATTAAGCAATACGTTTATCTCCTATAGTCAAGTGTAATTCAGGCCCCAATTTCTATAACTGATCCTAGACCTGGCATATTTTAGGTGAATTGGCTCTTATGGACAAAGTTATGATGATTCTTAAGCTCCTTGCAATACTTAATCACCATTCAGTGCTGGGACCCAGTCTGAAAACTGTTGTGGTGAGCCAGTCCACTGGTGAACCCAGTGGGAGCCAGTGAGTGGATTTCCACCCAGATGCTGAAGGCAGGGCCATGGTTTAAACCGCCTCCCACTGGGTGTAGCTCCCACAGCATCTCCTCCTCTCTTTCTGGACCCTTCTCCTGGTTCTCTGATGCATCTTCATGTGGTTAGTTTACTATGCATCAGGTCCAAAGAGTTCTCAGATATCTCTGTTCTGTAGTTGGTTCTGTACACCTGGTTCCTGCCTCTTCTCTCCCCACTGGCTGTATCTACCTCGCCCTTCCTCGGGCACAAAAAGCAGATGCAAGAGACACCAGGCTCCATTCGCCTGAGTTTGGATAGCGTTTGCACACTTGTTCTGTTTTTCCCTCCATGAGAGAAATAAATAGTTAATATCCTGGCTCAAGAGTGGACCATTCCTTCTACCTTTGCTACACCTGTTGCTGTTTGCCTACACAGAGCTCCCAGGCATTCCCACCAGGGATCAGAACTCTGCCGTGCCTCCGCTGGGGCTGGGCGAGTCAGAATCCAAGCTGCAAGTTACCCAGGCAAGAAGAAAATACCCAGCGACAAACAGCCTATAGAAAACCATCCCTGAGTAGTTGTTGTCTGTCAAGCAACCAGTTTATAACATATAACACTGGTTCTATGATAAAAGCAAACTTTGCTATGAAGAATTGAAACACAGGTGTCTTCCATATGCATTTCTGTGTAACCAATATTGTAAGCAATGGACTGAATATTTTTCCTGCTCAGAATCACGAAATCAGAGGTAGTCTCCAAAAATGAGACATTGCTATACAGTGGGATTGTAAGCAAGTCTAAACATTTATTTTATAAATTCCTTTGATATTTTTCTGTTCATAAAGGATACAAGCAGGTAAAAATATGTGTTAACTGCAGCTGGTGCTGATGAGAGTGAGGCCAAACAGAGTTATCTTTCTGTGAAGCTGGCCTGTGTAAACATATGGACTCCAGTTATTGACACTTGTGCTGAAATGATAAATCTGCTATTTCATTTCTTGGTTTGATTTTTATAAAGTGTTTGTTTAAGCATGTTTATACAGCTTGGGGATAATTATTTCCTAGGAAATTACATCTCTCCAGCTCTTCCATCTTACTTTCATACTTGTCAGCTCTTCCTATCAGCCTCCTTCTACCTTTCAGAACACTGTTAATTCATATTAAAGTCAACCCTGTATTTATATTACACAACAATTTTGTTCACTACAATTAGAGGAAATATGTTTAAATAAGTGCCCCGCCTAGGATTTTGATTGTTCTTTACACGGAATACTGTCTAATTGAAGGAGGCATATAATGTTATCTGCAAAAAAATGCTGTTGAAATATTTTAAATTATAATTATTTTAGCCTCCAGATGAGTTAAAATGTAAATGCCAAGTATTTTACAGAATAAGTTCTTTTCACATTGCTCTGTGTTTGCTAGCTAACTAATCGCAGGACAGGAGAACTGTGATTAACAGATATTCTATTTAATAAAATGCCAAGTTCATAAGGTTCCTCTACTTAAGAACTCCAAAGATCATTTCCACTAATTTTATATAGTTTGAAATGATACTGAAATACTTTTAATATATTTTCATCTGAAAAAAAGAAAAAAACAAAAAAAAAAAAACCAAACAACAAAGACTGTGAGTCTTTCCTTAAGGTTTTTCAACACCACAGAGGGCAAAGAAAATCCATCTGAATCAGCAAAACAAGAATATTGCATTCTTTTTTCTAAAATGATTTAAGAGAGTAAAAAACCAGAAAATAAGGACTATTAAGACATCGGTTTTGAGAAATCTCCCTTCAAAAAACTGACAAAACCCAACAAGGACTTAATAGTCAAGTACCTGGTAAAATAGTACACCCATTGAAAAATTCTGGGCAGAGTCAATAGCAAAAAGACAAGTTTTTCAGGGTATTGAAAATACCTGAAGAAAGGACACAAAATATTTAACATTTAACTCATTTAAAATGCAGAAAGTATGAAACTTATATTAATAGAGAAATAAATCTGGGGATAATGATTTTGGACACTTTGGAAATTAAACAGTCATACATTTTCATTTGCAAGAAAAATAAAACAATAAATTACTAATAATCTAATCTGTGAAGGTCAAAACTCTTTAAATAACTATATAAACATAGAAACTTAGTCCAGGTTTGGCAACAGTAGTAATTTTCTTTTAAAGAACCCATCTTAAATTAAGATACAGTTGTGGTTTTGGATAAAGTCTTACCTTGCAAAGTAACTCCAGACCAACAGCAATCACAAATACTTTATTTTCTTGCTATATATTTATGAGAACAGGAAGCATTACTTTTCATGAATGCTGTGGCTCATATGACTAAAATTTAAACATTTTTTTCGGAAAGGTAGTGGATTTTATCCAATAAATACTAGTTAAGACCACAAAAATGCTGATCATTCTGTAAAAGCTAGTCTTGTTGTGAAATATTATTGAGGCAAAGAAATTATAAAGAACATTTGAAATTTATAGAAGTAGGAGTTATTTTTGGCAACATATCTGTATACCACTTGGTCTTTTGTAAGTTCATCTTTGATTAGAATTCAGCAACAACTGCAGTTTAAAATAAAAATTAAAAAATGAAAGGACAAGGTTAAAATGAGCAATGAATGCAACCTTTTCAGTTTCATTTATTTATGACTCACATTTAAGAGAACTACTCTGTAAAATGAAATCCATTACATATAGCCAACATGATCATTGCATTTTTGCCGTGTCCTCATTAAAAACTTACTAATTGCATTAAGCCCTGCAAAAACACCAGAAACAACCAGACCAAAGCAAAGTGAAAAGGTGAAAAATTCTCAGCAATATTCAGAGAATAAATATTAAAACTTATAACATTTAAATTTATATGAATTCACCCTTTCAAATACAGCTTCATTAATCAGTGTTCTTAGTCTATAATATATGATGTACAAAAAACAAGTGGGAGAATACATCTTAGATATGTATTCATTACTTTGCTAGAACACATGTAACTGGTTTCTGATACTAATGGGATAGCTCATCCAACACAGTGTCTGCTGTCCTTTCTTATTGTACTCATTTGTTTCTATTCCTAATACTTCTGTTACACTCTGGATTTCATTTCCCAAACTCTTTAAAATATCTGATTCAGGTAACCTGAAGGTTATATATATCAAGGTGGACAATTAGATGCAGTCAATAGATGGACAGGGAATTCACTATAAGTTAATAAGAAATAAACAGAAACTCATGTAACTGGTTATCTTTTTCAACACAGATCCTAAAATAACATTGCTTTAAAAAACCTATTTATTTCCTGAATGCAGCACAAATAGAGTGAAACTTCAGTATTTTTGAGGGTTTTTGGTGTCCGCAACTCAACAATTAAACATTTTCTTTATGCTTTTATATTTTACTAAATAAAAAAGTTCCAGTCATACATTCCTTATTCAAATATGGCTTTGGATTCTGGAACCCAACCCTACATTTCAGAGAACTGAATTTTTGAAGTTTAGTTCACTTTTTTCCTTAAAAGGTTATATGCAGTGGCAATAAAGAAAGTGGTGAACTAGTTTTCAGTAAAAGAATCACAGGCATATATGCATCTTAAACTGTGAGTTTTTATTATACTTGGGTTTTGTTGGACCATACTGTTTGCTTCCAGGTTGGAGCATTTCATAGCACAGTTAGCTACCTTTTTTTTTTTTAGCTATTAAATCTATTGCCTAATTTATTGAAGTTGGCCAACGTCTTGCAGCTGGCCAACACACTTTCTGTTGTCTTTGCTAAGTTACATATTCAGAGATTTTTATCAAGTCAGGGTAAAAGCAATCAAGAGAATTCAGGGGTTTTTTCCAGTTTTCATTAATTCAACAAGAAATGCCTTTCCCTACTTACAGATTTTTCTCCAGCTTATTTGGCTTACTCGTGAGTTCTGTTATGGGATTTGGAAGATATCTGTATCGCTTTAAATTCATTTAGTAAACCCCAAGAGAGTTTCAAAGGCAAAGCTTCTTAGGAAAGGATTGCACTTATTGATGAGACTAAGTTCAGCTAAAACTTTCACAAGGCCTGCAGTTCAATACAATTCAGTTACTCAGAGAAGGTAAACTCATTTATTTGACTTAATATTTATCAATTCACTTAAGTCATACTACATAGTATGCAGTGAAGACTATATATGGACACAGAGGAATGTGTAAAGCACCTTCTAGATTGCCAAAACAAAATAAGCTAAACCAAGCAGTTAAAGGAGACAAAAATATATATACACATACAGTGTTTTAATGTGAGAATTTGTTGTGTTGTTTAATCAATACTTTAGACACTAATAACCACAATCATTTATCCAGAAGCATCATTTTAGCAGAAAACCAAAAGCATTTAAAACAATTTAGAAGGTGAGACCTGTATTTTTTCACAATTAACTGAACAAAAAATAATTACAATACATGGCATCAATATGAAAACCAACCATTTCTCTGTTGGGGTAAAAAAAAATGTATATGGTTACCAACCCTCACAATTCATTAACAGTAGGAAATACAATTTCTGTGGCAAAATGTGCAATTTAGCAATCGTCTAACTAAAAGATAATTTAGGTAATTTTTTTTTTAAATATTTTTGTTGCTATGTAGCACATACTATTGTTTTACAGTACCACATAAGTAGGTTGAAATAGTCATTAAATATCACTATACACATAGATATTTGAGTAAATTACTCAAAATTTCATAGAATATTCAAAAAGGTATATTGTGTTATACTCTGCTTTATGCTTAAGAAAGTCTTTCTCGAAGTGTTGTCTTGCACCTTCCAGTCCCTGCAAATATTACTGAAAGATCTTTTTGTATCTCAAGATGCCTAATCCCATATAGATAACTTATGACAGAAAAGTAAATTAAATCCTAATTATCTAGACTGAGGGCAGTGCAGTAGAAAATCCTTTCTCTCACAGTTGCTGTGCAAACCATAATACATCTTAAAAGCTGTCTTACCCCAAACCCCCCCTACAGTCCAAAGAAAAGTGACATAAAAAAAAAAAAAAA
>VXAC01001778.1:151392-191023 GCA_013399225.1 Rhipidura dahli
TGACATAAAAAAAAAAAAAAAAACCAAAAACAAAACAAAAAAGAAATACCAAAACAAAAAAAACATCTTACATGTCTAATTTCAAAATTGAAACAGTGGTTAAAAACCATTCTTTTGAAAAGAGTAGGCCAAAAAAAAAAAAAAGAAAAAAAAAAAAACAAAAGAAAATCCCACAAACAGAACAAAAGCTTTAGGGTGAGTCGATGTTCAAAACTTTTAAATTTCTGGCAAAGACCTACTTTTTTCCCTGAGGTTCCCATACCTCTGGATATGCCCCATTACTTCAAAGGGCAATATTTTAATCATAATAACAGAAACAGATACCCTGTCTCCAGGACTAGAGCTCAGACTTGATCTCAGACTTCAGGCTCAGTTTGTCTTCTGCCTCACACAGATCACTGATATTTAGAACCTGAAAATGCGGCTGTGCAACCTCAATGAAAAGAGCAGCTTTTCTTTTGAACCCTGAATTTTGAAAGTACAGGAAACAGGCATTTTAGACAGTATTTAGAACAAAGAATATTTTGTGTGCATGCATTCTTTCATCCAGATACAGACAATACCCCCAAAATCTTGCAAGAAGGACAAAATATGTGACCTATACACCTATTGCAAAAAAACCCTGACATCTAAACTCAGAGAAAGATCTTCACTTTTTAATTAAATAAATTATTTTTTAAATGTAACTTGATAAAATATATATAGTGGGGTCTATTCTTAACCCAGCAAGGGATATTTTGATAAGAGGATGTAACTGAATTTCCTTAAAATTACTGAGGGACTTCGGGACTTGCTGAAATTATCTCTCTTGTTTAATTTTCCATTTGGACATGAAGAGCTGAATATGAATCTTCATAGAATTGGGGAACATACTGATGGAAGAAAAAGCCCTTAAGTGATGGCTTCCCTATGGAAAACTATTCTACAGCCTAATGTATCTTCCTGTCAGAACGTTTTTCGTTATATTTAGTATAGGCTTTTCTGCTCCCAATTCCATCATATTATTAATATATATCTTAATGTACAACATTAAAACCACTTCTAGCCTTCTTGACATTTACATAATTATATTCTTATGGATGCCCTTTTGAGTCAAAGTGAAGGTATCCCTATTTCACTGCTAAGAAGTTCCTTCATTCTGTCTCTTCAGTATTTTTCGCTTCCTTTCTCTTCCCCATTAAAAATAAATTATCTCACAGCACAGTCCTTTCATCCCATTCAATTTCGTCTAATGTTTGTTGCAAGACATAGAGGTTCTACTTCCCTCACATGTGCTAGAACTTTTAAGTCATCCCTCCATTTCATCAAGCAAAGATGTAGTTTTATGGAAGAAACTCCTGCATAGGAGCATTGGATGCTGTGGGTGCAGCAGTCCTCCTTGAGACACGACCTGCCACAGATGCTAGTGGGAATTGACAGAGGCAAATATTAGTAGCCAAACAATCAGGTGAGAAATTCACCCCCTGAAAAATTTTTTTCTTTCATTTTCTGTTTTCACAAGCTTTTCTTCTCTTACTTTTTCACCACTCCCAAAAAAGCCACCAAAACCCATACAACCAGTCAAATAGCAACAAAACCTGCAGAACAGTTCTGGAATATGAAAGTGGTTTTTGACATATGCTTCATCTTCTGGAGTTCTGATTCTTTACTAAAGGTAGCTAGCTTTTGTAAGCTTACAATGCCTTAACTTCCTTGCTGGCACTACACCAAAGAAATGAAGTGAAATTTTCTAATCAAATTGTGACATTATTTAGATGTGGAGTGTAGCAAAAAATGTATATCAAAATCCTAATAATGGAAATCAAAAGTGAATATAGTATCATGCAAATTCAAATGCACTGCTGAAGTCTTTACCTACACCAAAGACAAGAAGATATGATTTTCTTTTGAAGGGTGAGATACAAAGACATTATACAAAGGTGGGTTGTCAAGTATCGCTGAAAAATTCCAGTCACTTTTTATTAGTTGTCCAATTTATCCCTAAAATCTTTGACTTTATTCTCCATTTATTAATTAAGATGAACTTGTTAAAAAAACAGCTCTAATGAAGACTTAAGTGTACTAAAAGGCCATCTCTTAGATAGTCTCACACTGACAACTTGAGCCTAATAATAAATGTAGGATATGTCTTTATTCTTTGCATAAATTATGCCATAAAAGCTTCTCTCTGACTAACATAGAAGCATGCCAGGTGGTTGGGTATTTCTCTGAGGTAAAGCATGTACAAAGAAATCAAGGACTAATCTAACAAGGTAATCATATTTGCTTGTGTCCTCACAAATGAGTTAAACGTAGAGTACTCGCTCTCAGCTTTGGTGCTTTACCTTCAAAGAGTGTAACAGCAGCCAGCAAAAAAAGATAAAACAGAAAAGTTGCTGTGACATAGATCTCATGGATGGAAATGTTCTGTTACTGAATTGTGAAAACAATTGAAGCGTCTGTACTTGATGCAGTCTGTGCTTGATGCAGTCTTCAATTTTTTTTTGAGAAATGAAAGTCAAATGAGTCGATATACCTAAAAACAAAGTTACTGAAATGTAAGTTGAAATCAGACTAAGAGAGAAGAGATTTAGATTAGATGTCAGGAAGAAATTCTTTACTTGGAGAGCGGTGAAGCATTGAAATAAGTTGCACAGGGAAGCTGTGGGTGTCCCACCCCTAGTATTGTTCAAAGCCAGGTTGGATTGGGCTTTGAGTGTCCTGGCCTAGTGGGTGGCATCCCACACAATCTATGAATTTAGATTATTTTTTAATACAAACATTTGAAAGAGGAAAGGGTAGAAAAGTAGATACAGGAATTATAAGTTCCTGTGACAGCAATTAGAGAGCTTCTCCTAAATTGCACACTAACACTACTGGGCTCCTACTATTGTTTATAGCCCATAGCACTAAATTCATATCAAAACAAACAAATTAACTAGCACAAGCATAAAATAAATGAACAACTGTTATGGGCTCAGTATCAGTGTTGGATGATAATAGGCTGCATCCAGGGATGGGAGTAACTGCACAACGAGAAGCTGCAACATTACTACTGCAGATGTTTCAAATACACCTACATGCTGTAATACATTTGATACTATTTAACTCCAAATTCTGCTCAGCTGTTTGTTTCTTTTAAAAGTGTTATAAAAATCTGAAATTTAGAAGAATTCATTTGTAAAAATAACCATCTTAAATGTATGAAGTATAAATCACACCATTAAAAAAAAAAAAAAAAAAAAACAAAAAAAACCCAGAAATTTGTAATAAAAATTTCCATGTAATGTCTGGTTTTATAGTAAGGGTATATTTTTAGATAATAAATTGCTCAATAACTAGTTGTTTTTGTTAAATAGAGATTGTAGATTTCATATACTTATTTATCTACAAATTTAACAATCTAATTTTTTGCATATTACCATCAGTAAGAAACATCACTTCATAAATAAATACAATTTAAGTTCAAGACAGGTTTAGGACATCAATTAAACATTTATTTCTAAGCATGCTATTATTAAATTACAGTCTGTAAAAAATTTTTCTATTTATGTTAGGTAGGAAAAAGGAGAATTATAATGGACAGTAAGCAGTATCACTTTGATAAATATAGAACAATAAATTAGGAGTGGAACAGATTTCCTCTTGTGCCCAGCTCTCTGATGGGAAGGACCTCAGACCCTGACAGTCCAATGATGCTGTTGGGTGGGTGCTGGGCTGAGGCAGGAGCCAGGGCACCTCATCTGCTACTCCTTTGGTGCTCATGTATTTGTGCAATAGAAACACTCTGCTCAGGGCAGAGCAGGTGGAAGCAGAGCAGCCACAGGAGCAAGCTTGAAAAGAGCCCAGAGAATAAGCTGGCTGATCTCATTTTGAGCAGCTGTGGCTGGGGATGCTCTGAACAGCAACAGTAGTGGGAGGGCCAGCTCTGTGTGATCAGAGGGCTTTGGCAGCTGTGATCTCTGAACTAATTCCGACATGTCAATGAAATGGCACATCAGGAGAAAAGAAAGACTGCAAAGAATTTAATAGCTTGTGGGGGAGGCACTTCACATAGGCCCAGAAATAGATTTGAGAAGAAAAGCAAACTAAACTTGTATGAATATTACAATAAATACAAACAGGTTTGGTTTATTTTCCTTCCTCTGTGGGTGTCATTATTTGCTAAATGGTAATTTCTTATGATAATTTTAAAATCTTTTCTATGAATAGGGCATTAGTACAAAGGAACTGTGAGTATCATCTGTAAATGTGTGACTAAAAGCACTTTTTCTGAAAAGTCACTATTGTTTATATTTCCCTCTACATAATTAGATACTACAGCAAAAATGAAAGCCAGAATTGGAATGCTCAATTTGCATATTTTATAAGATGGAGAAGTAGAATAATTATTGCAGTGCTAGTTTTGAACAAAGACAACCTGGATTCAATTTCCTAATTGGTTTCAGGTGTCCTATTTAATCCTAAGAAAATCAAAGCTAGAATTTTAAAGGTATTCAACTATTAATTTGAGTAACTTTAAAAACTTTTACTAGTCTCTCTGGAAAGAGATTCAGGTCATCTGATTTTAGGCCTTTAATTTAAAAATGTGAGGTTCCCTGTGTATGAGTTTATATAGTCACTAGAAAGAGGCAGGCTCCCAACTGAGGAGCTTGTGACTAAGCAAGGCATCTAAATCACGTCCCACAAAAGAAAGGGATATCTGGTGCATATCACAACGAGTTAGGTATTTCTGTACCTGAGCGTTTCTCTAATCATGCATTTCTTTCCTCATTTTTGTTGTGGTTCCCCCCATCAGATGGCGATATCTTTCCCTTATTTACCTTGCAGTAGATTCTTGAGATTTAATCATACACTATTTATAGAGCTCTTCAAAAGGAAGCAAAACTCAATAAAAAATTCAATTAAGTTATAGAAATGGTCAAGAACTTGAGAAAAAAATTATTGAAAAATGCAAGAATTGGTTGTGCTAAAGAAATGGATGAAAGAGGCAACTTGGTAAATATAGAATTATTAACAAATGGAAGAAGTATTTAAAGCAAATGCTTGCACTCTCTCTTCCTAAGACAAAGAAATATTCAACTACATGGAAAGATGACAATTGATTCACAGATAAAAGTACATCTTTCGCATATTGTGGTTAAATTGTGGAACCCATTGCCAATGAAATTTATTTTAAAAAGCAACCATAAACATGGCAGGTGTAAATCTGCTGCTTCAGGGTTTTATAAAGTTTCTAGTGATACAGGTAAGAGCATATGATCAAATATTGCAATTTTACTGTAGTTTTGGACCTTGTTTAACCCTTTATCAGCAGTATTTCAACTTATGCACACTCTAGCCCAGACCAGCTGTGACCAACTGATATTGTTCAATAATCCCTTTTTATTTTGAGTTTATCACAGGCTAACAGCTCAAGTATAGTCATATCTGACAGCTGATCATTTTTTTTATTTGTCTGAGGACATTTAATGTGTATTTATACCTTTAGAAATCAAAATATATTTAAATGTTGTCAGTGAAATATCCCTCCGTCCATTCTGCAAAGTTGATTCACCTTTTTCTGTCAGAGACACCAGAGTGGACTGCATGAACTTTGAAGCCAAAAAGGTGCAATATATCCTAGACTCTTTGGATATGAATTTTGAAATATTCAGCATTGACTCTAAGCTTAATTCCAGCCTGACTGAGGTTAACATGAGATCTGAAAAGGTAAAAAAGGTTTTGATATCAAAATATAGGTACATCCTTCAGCCTCCTGCTTCAGGCATACTCCTCCAAAGACAAGGGCACCAGCCAATAAGACGAGACACAAACACTGCTGGGAATCCAGTTATTAAGAACACAGAGATGAAAGGTGCCATCAGGAACTGCATGGAGACTGACTTGCTTGCTTTGTGAAATAATAAAGTTCACAAAGCTTTCAGTCACTCAGTCCCTAGTACTTAAAAAGAGAAACTACACCAAAAAAAAAAAAAAAGTAATTAGAAATAAATTAAAAAAGGAACACTTAAACATGTAAAATGCCTGCAGATGACCTGAAGATCATTTAAAGACATAAGACTTATACACAGGTATTGACTCAGGCTTCCTCTTTATCACTGCATTCCACTTCTTCCCTTTTGCTATTTCCCAGGGAAAAAAAAAATTTAAAAAAGTGGGAGAAGATACAATAGATCAGAAATACATTCGAGGAAATATAGGAAATTAAAATAATCAACAACATATTCTCTAACAATTTAAATTAATATCACAAGAGGCTGAGAAGCAGCCTACCAGTTTTTATGTCTTTAATAATAGAAGTATCCCTTAATGTAACCTATAGAGTTATAAGCCAGGAGAGCACATAATCAAGTGGTAAAAGGACTGATCAGTGAGATTAAAGTTACTTCAGAAAGGCTAACTGTTGGTATTCCTAGTGGTGGGAAGACAGTTCTCAGACCAAGCCTGAATAGGAATCCACTGTCAGAGAAAAGGCTCAGAGATTTTAAAATTAAACCTAACACAAAATACAAAGCAAAACAATAGATTGAACAACAGGCAGTCTATAGGATCAGACAGTTCTGCACCAATTTGATGTCCATGCTGGGTCACAACACCTGGTTAAATATCAACTCCTGTGTGTAAAGCACACCTGGTGTCAGGGGAAGGAAAGATGGCAAATGCCACATTGGTATCTAAGCATAATTTCAGAGATGAAACTGGCACACACAGGTGTGAAAAACTAATTTCCACAGCAACCTATCTGACAGAAGTTATAGCAGTTAGTATTCTAACTGGGTTCTGTCATATTAGGGGAAGGTAATGTAGGGATGTGGCTATTCACACTGTTTTTCTTTCAGTGTTCCAACAAACATTTTCATCTGGGTTATGGTGTTGATATAACATGCTTAGTCTTCTGAAAGATTTTGATAAGATTATTCACCAAGAAAAAGAAAGCAATTAAAGTGTTGCAAGATACAAAAGAAAGCCAACTGCTAAACTAATACTGATTTAAATATAGAAAGCAAAAACTGGAATAAATTGGCAGTTTTCACAATGAAAAGAGATTACAAAGTGTGTGGATATCCTTCAGTATATTTGTTGTGAAACCTACCAAGATAAAAACTATCAGAAAGGGATTAGGTAAAGTCAAATCAAAAATGAATATTGAGAGTAATAGCTCACATGAAAGGTATAGCTCAGGAATCCCCTTGATAATCTATTTTTTTGTCAGACACATGGAATCCTTGCATTAACTCTTTCTCCCATGGTTTTCCTTGGCATTTCCAGTTGCCATTCAGAAAGATGAGCTACTGACATGGACTTTGACATGGAGCAGGGCTGCAGCTAGATTTTAAAAACTGTGTATGGAAAATAACAACCAAACCATAAATCTAAGTCTAAAACTTTGTATTCACGCATGGTTAATTAAAGAGTGAGACAAGCTTTCACTTTTGCATGTAACATTAATAAATTCCTTAGATGTAAGGTCCCTTGATGTGAGCTTTAAAAGGCATTAAAAAGTATGAAGTGGAATGGATAATACAAGTGCTAAAAGGATTCCTTAATTCATGTATATTGTGAAATAACACTGTTAACAGATACTATCGTATGACACATGCACTGAATTTTTGATGTCTGAAACCTATAGAAGTGCAAAGAATTTGCATGCCAAAGAAAAAATAAGTCAAATTCATTTTATAACCAGTGTAATCTCTGTAATTTTAAAATGTTATATCAAGTCACAAGTCCATGTCTTTTGATCTGTAAGGAAAAAGTTAAAATATCTAACCAAAGGAGGTTGCTTCTGCAGTCAGATTTGAGCAAATGTTAGGTATTTGCTGAATTGAGATGGCAGTGGAGGACAGGTTATAGTCAGCTTGTGGGTTTCCAGCCACAGCTATGAAATTATTAATATCACATAAGGAGCTGAGCTGATTATCCTATTCTAACTGTGAGTTATGATCACACTAATGCAGTGCAGCCATATCTGTGTAACAGTCCTCACATACATGAACACATTTACTGCTGTATGGCATCAGAAACATTCACATTGCTAATCCAAAAATATTTATGCACTAAAATTTGTTTCAGGACAGTGAAAAAATACTACTTTTACTTTAGCCACTAAAGACAATCAGTACCAATAATGACAAAACAGTAAATTTGCCCAGTGCAACTTTACCCACACATCTTCCTGTGGAACAGAAATCATAGCTTTGACTCCCTGACTTTACTGAAAACACTACCACAGACTTCTCCTGCTGCTGACACGAGAAAGGAAATCAAATTCCCATGGTAAGTAGATTTTTATAGATATAAATTAATCAGGATATGACTGTATCTGTTCAATCACTTCAGTTAAACCAAAACCAACAGCCACAGATTCTTTAACTAGTTCCAGCCTTGCTGAGAAGTTGACAGGTGATTTAAAATAATTCTTTGTGGTATATCAAGTAAAACTCTGCTTTCCTTCAAATAATCCCTTTGAAGGGATCCATCTGGCATAAGTGGATACTTTCCGGATGCCTTTAAATACGCATATTGAGATTGAATTTTTCTGAACTGGTTTGCATACAGTCTATCAAAAAAATAAATATGCTTATTCTTCATCACTGAGGTTTTAGGAATTGTGAACCCTGAATTGATTCCCCAGTGCTTCCAGCTTATGGCATTATTCTCCACTGGTTTATTGGATACATCTTTGAAATCCAATTTAATTTGATTTTTCGCTTTATGCTAAGACAGATGCAGGTTTTTCTACCACCTGCACCATAAATGTTTCAACTGACCAAATATTAGGGAAAATATTAGGAGGTGCAAGATGTTTAGTCTTCCTTGGTATGTCACAAAGGAGCCATATCACAAGGATAAACTGCTGTGAGTATGGGTAATACATCAAAAGAAAGCATTCACTGTCCCCTGCTATGTTTCCCTGGCAACATTTGCTAATGTCTTGATTCCTTGGGCAACTTGCACTTGGAGAGACCTTAATGCCAAAGTGAAGATAAATGCAATGGTCTTAAGAAAAAGATCAACTTGAAAAAGCATGCACAATACAAGCTATCTTGTGTTGTGCATACTATACACAATTTTTTGTATACTTTTCTAATTTTTTTGTGATTCTTGTTTCAATTTTCAGAGAATTGCCTAACTATTTTCAAGTACAATAAGCCAGCTGGAGCAGGTTCTGGAATTTGCTTTAAAAGGCTTCTCATGTAACTTGTAAGGTTCAATATGACTCTTGTAAACCACTGCTTATTTCTATGCAAAAATCCAGCTTATAATGCCCATGTTTAACAAGGAATGATTTTGCACAGTATATTGTATTCCTTACCCAGATTTCACTCCATGCTTTCAGTCATCGAAATCCAGAGGCAAATGAGTCTTTCCAACACATCTCAAAATTATTCACATATTTCTTTCTTCAGGTCATTAATTGGATGAAAGTGTGCACCATCCATTCATTTATCATTTCTGCTTACATTGATAGGACAGACAAAAAGCCCTGATTGAAAATAGTACTTAAAAGATGGATAAACATGCAGTCAATAAGCTGTTCATCCAACTCCAGCCATCTCAAATTTGCAGTAAATGCAAGTAAGAAAAAACTCCATGCTATCAAATCTGAAACTAATCTTTAACGACTTGGAGGCAAGGGTTTTTTCTCTCTCTAGGTCAGTCTGATGTTCAAATTTAGTTCAGCTGATTATAGAACCACAGTTGTAGTATTACAGTACTGGCAGTTTAGCTCAAACATTTCTACATCAAATCCAAATGTGAGGTGAAAAACTCTGAATTTGGACAAGCACATTTTATTATGACAGTTAAAGTCTACAAATAAAAATCTTCTCCCATCATTCCCCTGTTTTTAAATGGGCTTTGAAGAAGATCTTCTAGACCAGCAACTGTTGATGCACTCATTGGCATTCTGGAAAGCAAAACATCCATTCTTTTCTGCTGGAAAAAGCATCTCTGGATTATTTCCAATCTGGACCACCTGATATATTTCACATTTTATATACTCTATGAAGAATGACATTCATATGAATGATAACTTTACCCTTTGATAGTCTAATCCTTCCAAATACAGTCACACACTTCAGCAATCCCCCCAAGGAACAAACTGAGGAATAAAAGGTAGTGATTGAACAGGAATGCAAAGTGACAAATGTAGCCATCATTTGTCAGAGCTAGCTATATCATAATAAAAGATTTCTCAAGAAGCTGTTGTGTCAATTTATTAACCCCACATGCTTATCACTTTCTAGAAACCTTAGATTTCATTCCTGGATTGGTATTAACCCCCCACAATCTAGCCTATTGACTACACAGGCTTGTATATATATATATTTTTTTTTTTTTACTCCAACAGAATCAGAAAAAGAAAACAGTTACATCTTTGCTACTTTATTCATGCTACCAAGAAAAACTGTTCATTATGAAGACCTGATTGCCTGAGCAGCATGTAATTCATAACTGATTGCCTTGAAAAACTCAGTTTATTCCCATATAAACCAGGATATGACTTCCTAGAACAGTGACTTGCTGTTAAATATGCTGGGCTAAATACCTCCAGAGGACATGGAAGCTTTGCCTGTGCTAGTTTACTCTAGCAGATGGAGTATTTAAATATTTATTAAGCATTCACTGTACCCTTGCTGTGATGAAAGAAAACCTAAGTATTTCTATAAACAAGCTACTTACCTAAGATTGGAGAGATAAAAAAGGTTAAAATATCTCAGAAACAGAATTATTAATCCAAGATTAAAGAGCCAAGTTTATGTGAGACAAAGAGGAAAAAAAAAGTACTGTAACATTATGATAGCTGAGAAGTTTGGGGGTTTTTTTGCACAGATAATTGCTTATCTCATAGGAAGCTTCTAAGTATTTTATGTTGACAGAATTGATCCTACAGTTTTATTTTGAAGGATATACTAAAAGGATATGCTAAACCTTGTGGCCTTAGAAAAGTATCAAACTTCTAAGGCTAGTTAAGTTAACCTCTGATTCTATACAAAGAGTGTTTCATGTCTAACATGAAAAAGGGCAAAAAAAATCCTTTCTTAACTTTTTTAATGTTCACATTTAACAAAGAAAAGAGTGTGAATAAAATGTTATTATAAAACAAATACAAGTAGTTGCTAATCCCTGGAGGGCTCTTACATAGCCAGCCAGTTACCACAAGGGCAGATGGAGAACGCTGTAGGAATTTCTCTTCCTGCAGCTGAGCGCAGCACATCTCAAAGCTGTAACCCAGCAAAGGTAAATATGGGGCTTTGATGGGCCCTGAGGCTGAACACATACTTATTGGAGAAGAAAATATTTAAACTAAAGAGGGATAGATTGGTTAGCAGGTGGCTAACCAGCATGATCCCAAACATAACCACAAACATTTCTTTTTCATAATTTCTCTCTCAATTGCGGATTTAAATACTTTGGAAGTCGGACAAGATGAAGAGATTTTATATTTCATGGGATGGCTATCTCTAGTTGATCACTGTGTGTGTCCACAAAGCACTGGGACATGGTCTAGAAATGTTGTTATGTATCTTTCCATAGAAAATCTGAAAATTAAAGTGGTGATTCTGTGAATCCTTAGGGGCCTAATTTACAGTTGCAAATCCAGGCTGACTTGGCAGCGACTTCTCTTTCATTACTGAAGCAGAAATATATGTAGTAACAGCTGTGGAAGAACAAAACTGAAATAGAAAAGTTTGCAATGAGTGTATTTGCTCACATAGGCACACACAGACTTGCACATAAACCATTACTGTCAGCATAATGAGCACTCCTAATAGAAAACTGATTGACATAAAAACCAGGCCTTCATATGTATGGAAAAATTTTGACCTCTAATTTAGTTTTCACTGGGAAAACAAGAATTCTGTTTCATAGAGTATTTTGTAGTTTTCAAATGTAAATTCATTACCCACTGAACGAATGGAATGAAGCATTTAGAGAAATGCTAACATATTTGATACATTTTTAAACACATTACATTTAAAGCATCAGTAATTTCATAAGTTTTATATGCACATTTTTGCCCTAGACAGACAGCTAATCAGATAGTGAACCATTAGAATGTTGCCTGTTATTACACTGGCATCAGACTCAAAGTATAAAAACCAGCTTCTTAGTCCCTGAATATGCAACCTGTTATAGCTACATTTTGTCCAGAGATAAAATCACACCTTTGAGGCAATTAAAATAAAAGCAGAAATGTCTATAGATGAATCCAACATAGGTTACTGATTATTCTATTCATTAGGAAATGCTATATCAAATCTTTCACAGTGTCAGACAGCAATTTTGGACTTAAGCACAGAAAGGTATGGACTTTACACAGTATACGTGGCCCAACAAGTTAACTCCCTAGGGATTTTTGGACATTGGATAACCTAGCATAAATAGCAAAACACATTTATAAATCCACTTGTTTCTAAGTGTCAGTGGGAACTCAAGATTCATTTAAAATGTGTCTTGAACACACGGTCACACAAGTTCGCAATCAATAAGCATTTCTTGAAATGTTAAAATATGGCAAGAATATCTGAAAATATTTTCCATTGTAGGAAACCAAGAAAAAGGTAAAGGGATTTCTAAGAGTGAGAAACAAAGAGCAGGTTTTAAGAATCAAGCAGAAAGATTTTAGGGAACAGCTTCACCTGAGAAAATATTAAAGAAGATACAGTTAGAACATTAGCACAAGGACAGGAAAACAAAGAGCAATGGTTTTAGGCCTAGCCGAGAGAACTTTTAGAAGTTGCAAAATTTATGCTTAGCAAGAGATGATAAAGTTAAGCTTAATAATAGAATATTATGCACTATTGTATAAGGTATAAAACAAGCAAGTATTGTTTTAACAAGTGTACGTGCAATACAGAAGATTGGTTGAAACAGTTGTCTGTAACCTTTAGAGAAATTGCCAATGGCTGAGAAGCTTTTAAGAATATTCTGTAACCAGGAAATCTGGGGTTTTGCCTGCAGCTCGAGCTTGTATTATCTATGAGGTCTCCAGATAGTTTATGAGGCGAATAAAATAATATAAGTTCAGCGTCTGCCTTGGCTCCCCCGTCCTGTTTCTTTACAGCGGCATCCATGACTTCTACAGTATTTTCAGACTCCTTGAAATTAATTTAGCATACATAAATCCTCTAAGCCCACCTCAGCACAGATAATAACAAATATCAGCATAAGGTAGACTTCCACAAACATTAGCAGTGCTGTATCACAGCTTGTCAATCTGCAGTTAGAACTTTTACAACAAGATGCTGATAGGAAGCATATTTACTAAAAGGAACTCTATCATTATTTCTTGAATATTAAGTAAACAGAACAAGACAAAGAACAAACCAGAAAAGAATGTATGTTTGAATGAGCAAAAGATACTGTAATATGAACAAATAAATTGCAAGGTAAAGTGGAATTCAGAGTTTTCTAAAGTGACATACATTGTCAAATGGGAAACCATGTTAGAGAGTAGTTTGACTTGGATTTGTTTCAGGCTTTTCCTTAAAGCCTAACAAATTCAGCCTTGATTTCCTATCCAGGAAAGCATGGGAATCTGCATTCTTATTCATTTTCTGCTGTGTCTTTGAGGCAACACAGACAAAGTTAGGAATCTCTAAAAACGTCTTGCAGAGTGGGTAGAACTTACTATGTAGTGTTTGTCTTTTTTCAGTCTTTGTGCATTTAGACACAAACAGTGAGGGTGACAGTCAAGGTATCACCTTTGACTCACTGGGCGTGGTGAGAATTACAGGGAGTTGCAGGGTGGTCTTGGCTGGGAAAGAGAGCACCTGGAACCTGTAGTCAGTAGAAGACATCTGGGAATAACGAAGATCAGTGCTAGGATTCAATCATACCAGGAATCATGCTAATTTCCAAGAAACACCAGGTGCATCTGTTGATTTATGAAGAGCCTTGGCAGCTGAAAAGTGAAAGAATCAGACTGACTTTTCAAGAGCTTGAGAATAAGGCCCTACAAAATAGGAAATGCTAATGGCAAAACATATCTTAGTAAACCAGATATTTCAGTCTTGTAGATTCCTGGAATTCTCATCTGTAACAAAACCCAAAATTGAATACCTGTTTAAAATACATACCAAAATGCCATCAAAAGAGACTGAAAATGTTAGTGACCAGCTGTGAATTACATTTCAACAGCAAAAAAGGTGTTCATCTGTGAGTTTCTGAGATGCATTTACCACAGTAAATTTTGTATTTCTGGCTTTTTTAAACTTCAGTAACTGAAAACTAGATAAAATTAACATTACCATTGCTGTTACAACTATGCATAATAGCAAATGCAGCTAAAATTTGCAAAATAGGTAAGTAAATAAATTCTGTTAAAATCCTACTTTTTTTTTTTTTTTCCCATTTTAATATGATTTGGAAATATAAATTCTACCACAAGAATAAGAATATGAAAAAATTCTCTAAAGTTAATACATAGTTTAGTTATTTTGACTTAGTCGAAACATACATGAACTTAAGTTCTGAAAAATAAAATATCTTCGTAACTATGATTTGAGTGTGACACAAAGCTAAAAATTCATCCAAAAAATCCTCTCCATGCTCCTCTTATTTGTCTGTTTGAAATGGGAAGAGACAGCTGCTTGAAATCTACCCTTTGTAAGGGAAACACTGTATGTTGGCACAGGCAACAAAACAAATAGGAATATTACTAATGTGAAGAGAGAATAATCCCTGTCCTCTAATGTGCCCATTAACACACTATGAACTCATGCCAAGATGTCCCATTCCTTCTGATTTCAATGGGAATAAGGCACAGTGTGAAAGTCTGAGGTACAAATGTAAAGACATTACCATCTGGCCTGTAAAATTATTGAAAGTATTTTTGACCTTCAAAAGCAAATGTGGCGATACTTGTGATAGGAAGAAAAAGTTCTCAAAGGACTTTGGGATATTTTGAGGACTTTCAAAACAAATTAATACTTTCCAGAAGTTAAATTACATTTGCATTATTAGTAAAAGCACTAGGTTAAAAAAACAACACTGAATGTAATAAAATTTATGTTACAAATCTAATAATACACTACTACTACTGTGAAATCATGTCAATGTCATGCATTTATTCCTATAAACTCTGAAATTCAAAATAGGTTGTTATTTTTTTCAGACAAATAACTTCCATAAGAGGGCCATGCTTGTATTTGTGCACTCAAATGGCTCCCATAGGAAAAAAAAAAGTGTTTTCACCATTCTGCTTCAGAACATCTGTTGAGGCAACACACGTTACCTAAATCTGGCTATGTTAACTGCCCATAGACACATACCACTCTTTACAAACTATTACAAATGTTACTAAAAAAAACCCAAACAATCAGTCAAATGTCTACTTCTTTTACCTCTTTTAAAGTCTTCAGGCTATATACATTTTTAGTGTTAAAACTCAACTGCAGTTCTGACAAATTCATTCTTTGCTCATGCCTCCATCTTTGACAGCCTAACAAAGTTTATCTGTCCCTACCTCTCGTTTTAGCCTTGCCTCCAAACAATCTGGGGGTGGACTCTTTGGTGTTCACACCTACCTTTGCTGTTCCAGCTGAATCTCACTTCCTCTTGGAAGTTCTGATGAAAGTCTGAAATTTATGATTTCTACTCTCTAGGCAGTGATTGGTCGGAACTTAATCCCCTTATCATTGTCCATTTTAGATTATCTAAAACAACTGGTAGTTTGGTTATTTTTTCCTAAAAAATTCATAGATGGAATTTTTTCCTAATTTAAATTTCTAAAATAATTTTTAAAAAATTTCAAACAAACTTTATAGAAATCTTATTGAGTGCATCTATACGTTTCTTTATTGATCCCATTGAAGATTGGCTGGTTGTTCTCAGTTGTTCTAACTTTGTGCAGAGATTCCTGGCAAATGCAAAAAGAATTTGTTCATTTGTCATCTATCTGATTTTTGTCTTTCATCATTTAAAGAAATATTTTATGATTAAAAATAGCAAAGACATTAAACCTTGTTTAACTTGTTGACCTCTGCCTTTCTTTCAGGTGTCTTTTGCCCTAGCAAAAAATAAACAAGATTTTTAAAAATAAAATCTGAGTTTGTCCTTAAGAGTCTGAATTAATTTAAGGAATCCAACTAATCTGCTCAAGAGTTTAAAATCAATCAAGGGAGTATGTGCAGAAAGCAATTCACCCACCAAAGTTCCCAGTCTGGCAGCACACAGAGCCCTTCAATGACTGAATGCCTCAGTTCACTAAATGGAATCTGTGCCAACATTATATGTATGCTCCCTTCATCATATATATATTTAAAAAACAAAGATAAAACCTTTAAATAATTTCCTAATGTAGTTCACAGAGTTAGATTTTAAGCCAAGTTTTGATAGGTCCTACGTAGTTTTCACATGACTACCAGAGTATTGAGTTCATAATCGAGTCTCAGCTTTTAATCAGTCTCAGTATCTGGATCAGCCAGCCTAGAACTACATAAATGCATAAACAACTTCCTCACATGCATGACAGGGTCATGGCCCACACACTGCAGAAAACCATCCACATGCTTAGGCCAGCCTGTGCCCTCCTACTTGGAACTTAATGCTGTTAAAGGGCACAAGGTGACCTGAAAATTCAAGGGCAGGAAAAAAAAAAAAGACACATTTGGCCATTTCTCCCCACAACTAAAATTGTCTCTCTGTCTGACATTTGGAAGATGAAGAAAGTAATGACATTAGTCCTGTCACTTTGACAGGCAGCACACAGGCAATTATATGTGCAGAAAGCCAGCCAGGCTATTGGAACTAAATCTATTAGAATAAGACATCATCCTCATTCCAAATACTGTGTCCTTAATTCACGCTGAGTGCTTAATGGTCACACCTAGTTGCAAATTACCTGTATGGTCCAATGAAGACAATTAAATTGCTAAATAGTATCAATGTTGCAGCATATGAAGTCTCTCGGAAACTGCCGAAAAGTATTGAAAATACTGCACATCTCCTTCCAAAAAATATCTAATTTCATTCTTTCTGTTTATTCCACTGATTTCATTCTCCTCATCTATTTATTTTCTTAAAATTATAAGCTTTGAAATAATAATGGTAACACACGAGCTAAGAAAAAAATAGAAAACCAACTGAGCAAAACCATTTTTCTATTCACAGTAGTATTTTACTTGAATAAGATGGACATAAATGCTAATTACTCTATAGTAAATGCAAAACAAGTATGCCAATCATAACACCTGAGATGATTTCTAACTGCAAAAGTGGCAGTAAGATCTTAGTCATGCTAGAAGTGTTGAATAGAAGCACTAATACTTTTGGAATAAAGTATGGACAGAGGGTTGTTCAAGTCGTGGTTTATCCCAAGCTGTCAACTAAGGACCACATGGCTGCTCACTCACTCCCTGTCCTCAGGAAAGAACCAGAAGAGCAAAAGTGAGGAAATACATGGGTTCAGATAAACACTCTTTAATGAGGAAAGCAAAAGCCACACAGACAAGCAAAGCAAAACAAGGCATTCATCTACCACTTTCCATGGACAGGCAGGTGTTCAGCCATTCCCAGGAGCACAGGGCCCCATCACAGGTAACAGCGACTTGAGAAAACAAATGCCATCACTCCAGATGTCCCCTGCTTCTTCTTCCCCAGCTTTATATGCTGAGTATGATGTCATATGGTCTGGAATACCCCTTTGGTCAGCTGGGGACAGATGTCTTGTTCTGTCCTCTACTAGTTCTTTGTGTGCTCCCAATCTCCTTGTTGGAGGGGTGGGGTGAGGAACAGAAAAGGCCTTGACACTGTATAAGTGCTGCTCTGGAGTTACAAAAGCAGCTTTGTGTTATCAACACCGTTTCAGCACAAATCCAAGATCTAGCCACATGCTAGCTACTGTGAAGAAAACAAAGTCTATCCCAACTAAAACCAGCATAAAACCAACATCTTGGTGGTAAGACAGAAAACAACTGACAGGGGAACCTACCATATGGCTCAGGTCCACCTGATCTGCTTCATGTATCCAGACAAGTTTACATATTACCAAACCTCTTGATCTATAAATGTGATTCAATCAGATTGTATTTTGACACTGATTGTCAGAAGACTGTGTTCCAAAGTCCCTCCTAGACTTGCATGTTGTGCTGCTTCTGGCTTACTCTATCATCCCATTTCCACTTGGGGAATCTGAGGAAAAAATCCTTTTTGTTTTTAATATATTTTTGGGTTTTCTTTTAGGTGAATTCTAGGAATGAAGCATTTATCAGGGTGAGCTTTCAAAACTTTTTAAATATGGACAGTCCTGCTAAGTTTAATATAATTCGTAACAAAAAGTGCCAGAAGTCTGTCTCAGTATTTCATGAAAGCTACTCTAATGAGAGGAAGCTAAAATTAATTGGCAATAAGGGAAAAAGCAGTCTAGGCACAAGTTTAGTTCTTGATGCTCTTCCATAGTACAGGAATAGCTATCTCATTCTTCTGCCATATGGGCATCCTTTTTGAAATGGGCCAGTACACACTGTTCAAAGGAGATTTGACAAGGGCATTTGGTACTGAGGTCACTATGTCCTTCACACTCTGCAGCTATTTTCCCTCACAAACTATGCCTCTTTCATTCACAATCACTGACTAGAATGATGTGAAGAACTCATCTCTTCTGAAAGAGTTCAAAAAACCCCAACCAACAAAAAAAATCTCCATTCTAAAGGTACAATATTTTTTATTTTGTAATTCAGCAGTAAATTATGATACCAAGACCAGAAAGAGGGATGTGTTTGACCTTTCATCATACATACCTTAATAGCCTGCCCCAAAACCATTATAGTGAGAAGGAAAGTTATAGCTGGATTTGGAAATGCTATATGATTTTTTTTTTTTTAATTTTAGCTATTTGTGGGGGGCAGAGAAGAGGAAGAAGTCTCCTGCAGTCTTCAATATTAGAAACAGGTCCTTGAAGTTTTGTTGGCAAAGGGTTATGTGTGGCATATACCTGTTTATGAAATGGAGACATTTAAAGCAAAATTATAATATACATAAACAAATCTGAAAATAATAGAGTCTAATCATACGCAAGTTAAGCCCAAATAAAAATTTTGTTTTGTATTAAGAATTCAAGTGCATTGTCCTGTGAGTGTTTATCATGCACATATTTGAAAGTCATGCAACTTCCTCCTACCCCCCAATTTCCCCAAAATGCTTTATGCAGTGCAGTGACTAAATTACTATCTTTGGAAACAGAATGAGATCCAACAGCTTTCTAAAAATATGTCATACACTGTCTTGTTTGTAACTCTCCACAAAAACCCTGTACATACACTTTTGGGAATTTTGTTATGCCTCTGCAACAACCACACTGCTACAAAAAGCAGATAAATGATCATAGAACCACACAGAACTAACTAGGTTGGAAAATTTTTGAGATCATCAAGTCCAACCTATGACCTAACACCACCTTATCAACTAAACCATGGTGCTGAGTGTCACATCCAGTCCTTTCTTAAACATCTCCAGAGACAGTGACTGCACCACCTCCCTGGGCAGCCCATTCCAATGCCCAAGCACCCTCTCTGTGAAGAACTTTCTAATGTCCTACCTGAAACAAGAGGAGTATGTTCTCTTGTCCTGTCACTGGTTACCTGGAGAAAAGATTGACTTCCACCTGGCTACAACCTCCTTTCAGACAGTTGTAGAGAGCAATAATGTCCCCCCTGAACCTCTTCTTCAGGCTAAACAACCCCAGCTCCCTCAGCTGCTCCTCAATGGACTTGTGTTCCAGACCCTTCACCAGCCTTGGTGCCCTTCTCTGGACACATTCCAGCATCTCAACACAATAACAAAATAACATTCAGTGACACAGATTTTAAATTATGCCTAGGAATCTGCAATATTTACGACTTAAAGAGAGATATGCCAACATTGTAAATTCATACAAGGGCTGTCTATATTTCCAGTAACATTACATTTGATCTGAAAAGAACAAAGTGATACCTTGCAAATTTGAGATCATCTCTTGACCAGTTAGTATTGAAAAGACACATAAAGCTGATAAGGGAGGCATTAGTAGCCATCTTCAAAATTCTCATGAGCACACAAATAAGAATTTAGCACTAGGTTCATGAAATATTAAGCAACACTCCTGACTTCTGTGGGTAAGTTTAGTAAGAGCTGAATTCATTGGGTTTTAGCTTCCTTGATAGCTTCCTCTAGTATTTTTAGCTAGAACTCTGAATACTTCTGTAGATGAATGTTTGAGTGGCATGTATTGGCAAAGATCACTGATTTATCTTAGGTATCCCATAACAAGCTACAGATGTGAGATATACCTCTTTTGTAATATATTTTAAAAACCATAATTACACATGAATCTCACCCTTTCTAGAAACAGTCTGAGAAGAGAAAGGAATAAAGACTGATGATGTAAGTTTATAATTCAAGGGTTTGAGGAAGAGTAGCTAACATCTTTTTAACTGCTAATGCTCCTAGCAAGGACTGACATTCTACTATTTTTTATCATAGTCCTTGCCAAGATGAGTAAGATTTATTTCTTAAAAAAATGCACATCATACAAAGAGAAAGAATTTTGTGAAGCTTCTGATTCCTGCTGGTTCCTTCTAATGCAGTAGAAAACATACAAGAAAAAACTCACACTAAATACAATGACATAGCAGAGACACACATCATAATATCCACTGTATTTCCTACCAGGGTATTCAAATAGGCAAATAAAACTTGATAGTATGGCTTAAATTTCCCAAGTTGCAAGTCGTCTTTCCAACTCATGAAAATTACTAATCATTCCTTTAAATTAAATATTTAAATGTTCTTCATTATTGAAAAGCAATGAGATCATCATTGGATTTCACCTAAGAAAAAGTTAAATAAAGTATTACTTGAGAAAGGAAAAAGTTAGCTATAGTGCAGTATATTTTCTGTTGCAAAATCACAGCATCTTTTCCTAAAACATTCCCTAACAATAGTTCTTCAGCCTTTCCTCCAAACCTGGACATGTTCACATAAACATTTAAAAATCACTCATCAGGGATATTTTGGGTTTTCTTCAACTTTAATTGCTCAGGGACAGAGCCTTTAGTTTCTGATTCTATACCTGCTAGGACATGTTCATTACAGGATGGAACAGGAGTAGGACATAGCCACTGTGCTCGTATCAATCAAAATTCAGAAATCTTTATTTGGTGTACCCAAACAAGTACATTCAAATTCAGTTGTTTGCTTTCAAAAGCGTTGGCCAAGAGGAAAAGGAAAACAATGGAAATAATTATTAATGGACAAAACAATTTGAGGGGAATAAAAGTCTGAATGGAGACAAAGCAAAAATGAATGAAAGGATCAGAAACACTTAAAATTTTTATTTTTTTTTCCTTGGTCCCTACAAACTGCTTTAAAAAATAAAAACACAACAAACAAAAGGTTAAAACAGATCACTTCCTTTCTAGTTTCTCTATAAATGCAAAAGAAATCTTAAGTAGCTATACTGGTCCCTTTATTCTCCTTTCTGTTCATCTTCTCAATTGTCTAGGGGATTCTTCAGTTTTCAACAGTCATTCCTGTATCTATCCCTTCCAAGCATTCCCCAGCCTCCTCACTGCCAAAAAAAAAAAAAAAGAAAAGAAAGGAAAAAAAAATCATACTGCTTCCTCTAACTTATTTCAAGGTTTGTTTTATTTTTGGTGGGGGGGGTTAGCTATAAGAACAAAATATTTATATTATTCTTGATATGCTTTGTGGTCTAAGATTCTTCTGTGTCAATCAATATGATTAGAACAACTGTCACATATTTCTGTTAATATTAGTGCCATGCTACACAGAGACATAGGTGTCTGCAGAAAAATGAATTTCACTGGTTGCAGTGGCAACATAGAAACTGAAAAGGGGTAAAAAACCACGTCTATTAATGCTATATTGTCTAAATTTCATTAGTGGAAAAGGCATGCCATTTATAATATAAAGTATGTGAAGCAGTTTAGCTCCTTTGAGATACTATAAAATTGACAAATATTATTTCCATTAAAAATAATATTATTGGAAATAGTGTAAAGCTGCATAAATAAAACTTTCCAGAAACCATGTGTCTCCATTTATTTACAAGTTTAAATGAATATAATGTAAAAATTTAAATAAAAGTATCTTAGAATCTTAAAATATCTTCACCAAAGCAGATCTTATGCCTGGTAAAAGATGACTGGCATTTGGTCTATAAAATGAACCTCTAGAACTGAGCTTGATGTAAATTTGACAACTGTCATTTGAATTAATTCAGAATGAAGTTGATCCAAAACATAGCCCCACACCAGCTACTATTGAGAAGGTTAATTCCATCCCAGCCAAAACCAGAACAGAAATCTAAAAGTAAAATGTAAAAGAGAAATGAAAAATCTCAAAGTTTGATGGAATAACTCAGGTGACTTTTGTCAGCTGTTAATGAGGCAAGTAATTACTTCACATTTTAGGACTGATAACAGTTCAACAAAATTAGTTTCATTTCATCTCACAAGACATCCCTGTGAACACTAACTTAAATTTTAAAGCAAAAAGTGCAAAAGCAGATTCTAAGTGAATATCCATATGACCTTTTTCACAATTAAAATAGAAGCTTGGAATTGCTGATCAAGATCAGATTAGTAGTAAAACATGAAAACACAAAATACTTTCTATCCATGCCCTCAGTCATGACTATTTTCTCTCTAATTTGAAAAAATACCATTATTTTCAACACATTATGTTTTTTAAGACTGAAGAGGAGGATTTTATGGGAAATGCTGTTAGCCCATGTATGGCACTAAAGAAAGAGATGAAAGGCCAAAATATGCTGCTGTAAATTTAGTGCCTTGATGAAAAGTAACTTTTTTTTTAATAACTCAAGATAATTGACATTTACTTCAGCTTCTTCTTGACCAGTTGTGACTTTTCTGTATAGATTCATAACAAAAAAACACTGTAGAAAACAATGCATAATATTCTCCTCTTCACTTTGAGGGATAATACATTCATTCTTGCAGGTATTTGACAATACTGTAACTGAGATTCATTTTCTTCTTACTGACTTATTCACAGTCTTCCTCTGCTGGCAGACAGACTGTATTTTTCAAGCTTTCCTATTTCTGGACAGGATTGCTTTAAAAAAAATCCACATTTGACCTGAGGAATAAACAGTGGCTTACTCCTTCCAAAAGGGATAAGAATGCCAAATTCAGAGAAGAGTTACTTGACTTTCCCAGCTAAACAGGTTTCTGTTCAGGGTATAAGCCTTGTCCCTTAAGGCAGAGATAATTATCAGTTATTCAGACAACTAACCTATTTCCTCAGGTTACTTCCTTTCCTACTTTTTATCAGATCATCTTAGAAGTATTTTATGTAACAAATACTGTTAGATTTTTTTTCAGGCCAAGCCTAAAATTTTATCAGTTGTGGTCATATGCCTTGAAGTGTAGGAGGTCTTCCAACAGTGCCCCAGTCACTTTATCATGTGTGCATGATTATCAAATCAATATCTATGTGGGAATTTTTACTTTGTGGGGGGAAAAAAAATGTCCTGAATTCCGGAATTCAGTATTTATATATTTTTTATTAGAACCTACAAAATAGAAGTGCTACAGTCATGCCCAGACACATTCATCTTTCCCTTTAGATATTTATTTAAATTATTTAAAATATTATCATAACTTGTGATGCTAAATCACCTGTCTCTTGTGCCAAGAGTATATATTTGGGGGTTTTAAATAGGAGCATGTGACATTTAGGAAGACAGATTGAAGCAATATCAGATCTTCTGTAAGTTTTTCTCCCAAGGCTTATTCAATATCTAATAACACCTTAATGCAGAAACTGAGCAGTCAGTACTGGGCAACGGAACAGCAAAAATTTACCTGTCTTTCTAAAATCCTAAATAAGTTTAAATATGGCAAATTACTTCAGCTCTCTTCTGATTAACCAATTATTTTAAAAAATATTTAGAAAATACAGTTTGCTTTGTTACATCCTTGTATACAAAGAAGAATTCCACAATGACTACCTATATTCCATGATGACTACAATGAAATGAAAATAGCTCTCTGGAATTTATTATTGCAAGAAATCTACTGCATAACTCCTATCATATTCCTACAGCACTAAATTATGTTCTCAGCTATGTAACTATCTATCCAAAGTAATTTAGGTAACCATATACCTCTACACTATGGACCAACATCTTTGTCAATGTGTCTAAATATGCTCCAATACACGAATAAGAGGTAAGAAACCATTTATTCTAAGCACAAAACTTTTAGAAACCAATAAAACTCCCTCTAGATCCTGCTTCTTTACCCAAAGATTTTTCTTTAATTATGCTGGCCCCAGTAGAGTCTCAGATTTGCAGATACCTAGCTCAAATTATATGAACTATTAGCAATTTCTTAGAGGGAAAAGGGGGAGGGGAATAATCAGTATTTAGGGCTCTCATATTGTTTCATTATCAGAAAACAACCTGCTAAAGGTGTTTCATTACAACCACCCTCTTAATTACTTTAATTTTAAAAAATGTTGAACAGTAGTGGTTCAGAATAAACCATTAAAAAACCTGAACAGCTTGACTTTTACCAAATTATCTACCCTGTTACGTGATGCTGTAGCTGACACTTTACATCTTGCCAAGCATCTTCTGTGAGATTTCCCCAAAGGCTTGAAACCTTAAAGGATTCAGTGACAGTAAAAGCAATCAGCAGTGAATTACAGTTGAGTTGGCACCTTCCAACACCCTGGAAGTGTGACAAGTCCATAAGTTCCCCATGTTGCCTTGGAAAGCTGCCAGTGACATGATTGCTACTTATTGTCAGGAGGCTCATAACGAAGCTCCAATCTTTCCACAGGTTTAGAGAGCCAATAGGGAGTTAGAAATCACTCGACAAGATCTTTCAGAACTTCAATAATATTGTTTCGACTGACCTAATTAAGTCATCATGCAGCAATAATGTTGATGCAGCTGATGCAGAAATATACAATCACAACACAAACATTTATACAGCATCTTCCCTTAAAAAAAAAAAAAAAGTGAAGGCATTTTAATGTGGCAAGAATAACAGCCATTAAAGGAATCCATGGCTTCCTTTGAAAAACCCAACATGAAAAAAAATCAACGTATGTACACTTCCTTTGCTTCACTATTACAGCAAGTACACATTTTATTCTAACTTGGCAGTTGCACAACTTTTCACAAATTCTTCTAACTTTAAAATGCTTCTCTATCATAGACAGATGCTGATACCTGAAATGTAATAATTCCCTAGGATCTCAGTTTTTTCAGATGTTCTACTTTTCATTTAGCACTTTTGAGAAGGAAATAAAATAAATTCAATCTAAAGGTAAAAGTTTCGAGGTCCTAAAGAAAATTCAACAAAAATCTCATGTTGGTGTAAGGTACCAAATGACTGAGGGTCGGTAAAGGACATAAAAGTGAAATAGAAGATATTGTTGCAAACTTTTTTTGGTGAAATAGATATTCAAACTTATTTAATAAAAACTGCTGCAAGTATTGGTTATCAGAGAACTGAGAGAAGTCCTTTAATATTTGAAGTCAGAGTTCAAATGGATCCTTCAACAAAATGGAAACAAAGAAAAAATGTTTGAACAGGTTGTTTTGGTTTGTTTGTTTTTGTGGCTTTGGGTTTTTTTGTTTGTTTGTTTGGGGTTTTTTGTTTGTATGTTTGATTGTTTTGTTTTGTTTTGTTTTTTTTTTATGGTCAAATATAAAAACAAAGTCTGGTCTGTTTTAACCTCTGCTTCAGATTCAATCCAGGGCAGCAGTCTTTACTTATGTTAGTAAAATGCTGATATTCTCTAAAATAATAGGTCCAAAAAAATATAGATGAAGTGTCACCACGTCTTTTAATTTTTCTTTTAAATTAACTTGCTAATAGAACTAATTTAATTTGGGCATTTTGATGCAGATTGCTTACAGATTTCCCTTCCCCTTTGTCTTTTGCTGTTTTAGATGTCATATCAGAAGGGCTGTAATCTACTTTCCCTTCTAAGCACATGCTTTGAAACATTTCAACACTATGCTGAAAGTCCTCAAATATATTTGTGTCTTCAATAAATCAAAACTGAAACGGCAAGACTTATAAGAATCCATTTTCTTGTGATATAATTTCCTAGAATGCCTATTTGCCCTTCTTTCCCTGTGCAAACCACAGAAGAAGTAAATTATTGCATTATTAAAGGGATTTAAAATATTTGAGGTACATTGAAGGAAAATCTTGCCTATGGCCACATTTGAAAGATTATGCCTAATTTTAGAAAATTTAAAAAAAAGGCTCTGTCAATAAAAAAAGATTTTTTTAATAAAAATGCATTATATAGGTGGTTGCTGTTTGAATTTTTGTAAGAATAGGAGGAGAAAACAAAACTAACTACTTCTCTACAAATACTTGCAATTTTACAGTTCATCTAGCAGACTCAATGCTCTTTCTTAAGCATATCAAGGAAAAACTCGATATGACTGGAACTGAGTTATCATTATGACTAAACCCTCTTTTCCTTATCTCCTTATGCCTGAATCAGTGAATAACAATACTAAAACTTTGACAGTGTTCAGTTAGTGCTAACTTCTTATTTCAAATCAATCACTTGCAGCAGTAAAAGTAGGGTTGCTGAATATGAATTCTGCAATTGTATTAAAGAATAAGTTAAACTGTTCTAATTGGGAAATATAAGAAATTGCCCAAATATATGCTTTACATAGGTGTTTAAAATTAATTTACTCATTTTTAAGAAAAAAAATGGTACAGTTCTACATCAGCATCTTTTATTGTGCCAATCTAAGCTTCTGTTAACTTCTTATGTGTTTACATAGTTATCACAAGGCCTACAAGTAGAAACACCTTGTCTATTCCAGAGCAAAATGGATTCTTTCTCTAGAAATAATATATTAAGACAGTAGAGTGAATGAAACACAGAGCCATAACCACCTGATCTTATTTTTTAACTTTTAGTCAGGGACACCTGAATATCATGACAGATGCTATGACAATTTTCATCATCTTGTACATGAAATAGGAAGTACTTCGTACACCCGGGCCTGACTAGTGCATGGGACGGCTTTATCTTTTCATTGTAACAAAAGGGTAACAGGAACTTAAATGAGAAATTGCCAGCAAATCATGTTTAACTGGTCATATGAATAATTTGTTCCTGTTCCACAGGGGACAGAACCCAATCCTTGCTCATTCATGAGAGAATGGAGGTGATCACTGGAGGAAAAGTCCATGAATGGTCACATGTAAACATCAAAATAAGTCTCATGGATCTGCTTTGCATTTGGAAAAAAATTATCATAATTTTCAAAGTTAAGTAATTTTGAGTTTTTTCCAAGATTCACAAAAAGGTAATTGTTTAACAAGGCTGAACTCCTGGGTGTCAAGCTGAAGTGAATATTCAAACTGGTAAAATTTGGAGTTCCCAGTCTGTGCCATGGTATCACAGTATTAAATCTTACTGTTACTAGTGTCAGAATTGACCTTTGTCCAACCCTCAGAAATGGACTGCCACCTTCATTCAAAGTTGGAAACAATATTCCTTTTTATCTCCCTTTTGGAGATAATGACCCCATCTCTTTATTGAAAATATTTTTGCATGTTTTTTAATATATTTCTAAAGAATGGAGGTTTTCAAGCTTAACTCATGTTGCCCCACATTGCTGGCTTGACTGCATTTGGGAAAAGAGCATGCTCAGATTTAGAGCCAAACTGCTTTTCAGGGACTAACCAAACATGGCTAATCTTGTGGTGTAGATCTCTTTGTCAAGAAAGTAGGAGAGTTAACAGTCCAGAATGGACTTTAAAAAGTCCTTTCAAATATATTTCTCTGGATATTCACAGATATATAAATATATTTTTAATGTCAGTGCTAATATTTGCAAAATTGCATTGCAATCATGTTTTATATTTAACCATATTGGTAAACAAATGTTAGAATTTTCTGTAGCTTTCCAATTTAGTAAAATACAAGACAGAAGTCATAATTATATGCTTTTAAGTATATATATAAAGTTATCCTAAGAATCTGAATAAAAACCTTACAATTACATTTTCACAAGTATTTTTTCCATGTATTTTATATGTCCTATATAACAAATACACAAGGCACATCCAGGAAGGAATGTTTCAGCTCTTCACTGCAAAGTTAGCTCTTCTAAGTTGAGCTAGGTGAATAGTTTAGATGAATCCAAAAAAGCAGAAGTTATAAACATCATATAATTTTAATCTGATTTACAGAATTCAGCCTGAAACTAATTGCAAGATCAAGGCACTCAGGTAATTTTCAAAAGGGTTTTTACATCTTGCCCTCTGTCTATTTTATTTACTATTGTGTTATTCTTTGGTAAAATAAAGAAAAACATTCTTTCATTTGCCTGTGTGTTTAATACATAAAATTTACATAAGCATATATCTAAATTTGCAAGAGGCTGAATACCAATGGAGTACAAATGGTTTTCCAGTACAAGTTGTCCTGTCCTTTCCTATTAAGCCTCTGGTGCTAAAAATAAGAGAATGGGTTTGACAGATAATAATAAATGCACCAACATATCAGAGTCACTGCAATGATGTTTTTAACTGGATGGACCTTTATAAATACACCTGGACCTTGTAAATAATTCAGGGAGAGAGAAGGATCTACTTTTAAGCTTACATAAGTTCACAATGTCTTTCTACTGGTTTTACCAGTAACTGTTTTTGAAAACTTTAAGAAAAATTATTCTTGGGGTTTTTATTGAATTGAAAAGTGCTAATTTATTGAGACAAGTAAACATAATATAAAGTCAAAAAGTCTTTTGAATATGTGTGATTTCTAATAAGTCAGAAATATGTTTAACAAGAACTACTTTGCAATTGGCTGATTTTTCAGTCTTTCTTTTGTTTTCCAAAATTGAAAAGAAAATAGTGCATGAAAATTAATTTATTGTGTGCATTAGCTCACAAAAGTAAAATCTGATTGTATCCCTCTGGCAATTACTAATGTGAGGCAGGAAAATTTTATAAAATATAATAAATAATTTATGTGCATTTCTGTACACTTGAGATTAAGCCAACATACCACAAGATGGCAGATGAACGCAGCTAAAGTGGCAACATGCAGAAAAAATAAGTTTGTGGGTCGGAAAAAACAAACGTTTGTGAAGTTTACTTTACTTTTATTATAGGAAAGAAGTTTCAGAATGTAACTTACAAAAAACAGATGTTCCTGTTTGCTTCTTACTGTTCTTGGATAATACTTAGACCCTAACACTAGAGCCCATCAGATTCAACATTCAGATTCAGACACAGTACTTAACTAAAAATACTCTTTGGAATCAGGAAGTTTTTTCCACTCATCCTCCTAGCTGTAATTCCAGAAAAGATAGGGAGCTCTCTGTGACCATCAAGCCTTGTAATGCACTAGGCATAGATTATGAAAGGCTGGGGTTTTGCTTATTTCATGAGAATTTGAAACTCTACCTCACTTTCCACAGAAGCATGCTCAACCACAAGGTTATGATTATGTGAGAGCAATGAAGATTCTCTCATTTCCACCGATGAACTTGTTTCAACCTGAATAAAATATGTATTAAGCCAGAGTATGAGTGTGATAGCCTGTGGTTTCCCCATGCATATAAAAAGTGGGTATGGAGAGACAAGGGGTTCTACTTGTTGATTTAATAAGTACTTCATGGAAATTCACTTCAGCTGCACTACTGTTTGAAGCTATGAAATCTGACATCTCGGGTCAGTGTTTTAAAAACTTTTTGTACGGGCACAGAAAATACTCCATAAAGTAATACCAAGTTTGTAAACTTCAGTTGGCTGTTTGTCTGTTCCAGCATGGGAGAAATTCTGAGCAGGGACCAAATTAGAAATTAGGGTCCAAATGAAGGCATTTTATACAAAATCATAGCATTCCCAATATTTTAGGGACATTCAACAGAATTTATTATCTGAGGTGGCAGTTTTCGGGACTCCTTATTGTGGTTGCAGTTATACATGACTTACCATAAACCACATACAGATCCTTCAGCTGGCTTCAACTGGACCCAAATTCATTGTTTCTCCTTAATCTTTTCTGTGTGACATTTGGTGACTACCTCAATACCTTACTGGATCTATTTTCTAGATCTTTCAAGTCATGTAATAAAGTAACCTTCTGTAGCACCTTGGCCATTTAATCTGAACATCTAAGAAAGCCCAAAGGACCTAGTTTACTTAACAGGCACTACTCAGGACCTAATCTGCTCTGTTTAGAAACTCATACCTGCAATTTCTAGAAGAAAAATAGTTAGAACTTCAATGATAAATGTGAAAACTGAATCATATCTCTGAAAATCATATCACACAGCTGACAACTCACATTCATTCATTGCCCAGCCCTGTGGTAGACACACACACAAGAGGTTTTTTTTTCCCCATAGGCACTGTACACTAAGTATCTTCATGGGGTTTTTTGCCATTTCACTAATCATCCATTGAAAATTTACAGCTTTCATTAGACAACTGTTCACCTAAATTGGAAGAAAAAAAAAAAGCTTCTGAAATTAAACAACTGGAAAACTGCAATAAACCCTCAAGAATTAGCATGAATATAAGTAAAAGTTACACATAACCTCTTGCTTCAGGGATGTTTCAGGGACAAGGGGGGTCTCCTGTTCTCTCTATGGATAGCCATATATTTACATGATCAGTAGTTCTTTGCAGACAGCTGTCAAACAGTATTTTAAAAAAGTTACAGCTGCCATTAAGGGTGGTGAGTCAACTCAAGAGCCAGAAAAATAGACCAGCTGTCTCAGCTGTAAAGTGTACGAAGCTGATAAGTTTTGCAGGTCAAAAGAGAGATATCTGGGAAAGAGTTTACCAGCATTCAATTTATTTTAGAGCGACAGGCAGGCAGATGAGTCCAGTTTAGTCATGACAGGATCTATGCAGTCCCATCTTTTTCAGTCAAATAGAAGCTATGGAAAATAAATGCATGCAGATTGGGTAATATGAAAGATAAGAATAAACTTGATCTGAATGCATAACATTAAGAACCTTCACAAAAATGTAGGTGGATAGCTGAGGTTAAGCATAACAGGGGAACTGCTGTCAAACTTTTCCCAGTCGTTTAACAATTACTGATTAATAAATGTATGCAAAAGGAAACATCCAAATATAGCATTAAGCTGGATCTGAGTATATAATCCATCATCATTAACATGTACAAGGCTAGCATAATTAAATATCAAAGCTTATGCAACATAAGGTTGTTTCCTTATTGGCCAGCACCTATGATGCCATTCAATGGGCAGAAGGGTACAGATAAAGTATCACAGCACAGGATCTACACTGTAAGCTGATTAAGGAAAATACTGGGATGAGCTGATTATTACCTGATGTAACAGCTGAATGTAGGAACGCGATGGATCAAACCTCTTCCAGTTTGAGCATTAATTTAGGATAATATGAAATGGCTCTGGAGAAGCAGGATCTAAAACAGGCTCTTGTGCATCTGTGACGCCAATGGGTGTGAATGGGAGGTTTGGTGTCTGTAGAGTAGAATAGAATAGCAGTGATGGGACACTGCTTGCTAGTTACACACGATGACTACTGGGGAAAATATACCAAATGAGCAACTACACTTGGCCTAAATTCGTTTTTTGCTCTGATAAAAGCCATTTCATGAACTAATGTTGAAGTGCAAGTACAAAAATATGGTAACACAAAACACATTTTTTTTCTTAGGACATGCATCCACGCACCAGCTCAGAAATTTCAGTTAAACTTCAAATTTCTGCATTTTCCCTGCACCATCCTACCCCTATAGACAGGTCCTCAAAGTTCTCTCCTATTGACAGGGAAGGAAAACCTGTCAACAACTTGGGTTTGAAAACCAGAATTAATTTTTCTTCTTACTTCCAACCGATGCCATCATTTTATCTTCCTTGATTAAATATTGATTTATTTTTTAAAAGCAAAGATCATAGCTTTCATAGCATTCTGAAGGCAAAAATGCAACTATACTGAAACAAATAGTAGCAAGACTCCAGGAGCAGATGATGATAAACAAAAGAAAGCATTGTCAACTAAACACAGTGGAGACAACAGGGAAAAAAAGTGATCAAAACTATTACTTTGCCTTGCAGACTTGTCTTCTTCTGTTATTTGCATTAATAAACAAATACTGAATGAAGACTCCATTACTCCACATCTCTAGATTTATTTAAATGTAGAAGCAAGAGTTTCTTTTACATACCAACATCCAGAATGAAGGGGAAGCATCTGATTTTGCAGTTATTACGAGTAACTTTAAATGCAGTAGACTGTGTCCTTTAAAAAATAATCCTGTAAAGAGAAATTTCCCTTAATTTTCTGTAATATTCTCAAAGTCTTAGATCAAATAAACAGAAACAAAGGCAAAATAAAATGCTTGTACCCTCAAAAGACTCCTATCAGAAGACATACAGAGAGTGTTTATTGATAGTGCCATTAACAGCTGAAGTATTTTAGTAACTTCATCAGAAAAACAGACTAATTTGAAGGATACTTTATAAACTGATAAATTAGTGCTCAAAATTCTCTGGCATTTTCAATAAGAACTGAAGTTTTGCCTCCTGTTTCCAAAGCCAAAATTTGTTTAAAAAATATCTTCCCCTGGCATAGCAAATATACAAGTATACTACGTAAAATGTATATTTAGGAAGTCTTAAGTATTTGTTAAAGGATAGAACACAAAGCTTTCACTCATTAAGCACTTTATTTTCTATAACTACACAACATGTAAATGCTTCAAATACTAAAGCAATTTTTAGGATGGGTGAAATGTTAAAAGTTTGTATATGAGTTAAAAATGAAGTAATGTAGCAACAGATTGGATGCAAAAGGCAAAAAAGCAAAGGAGTGGGAGAAGAAATAAAAAAAATAATTTCATTTTTAGAAATTACAAGAAATCACATGCTGAGACTTTTCACCCCAAGTTCAGACAAAACATTAACTTGGGGAGTGGGGGAGGATGAAAAAGGGCTTTAAGAAAAAAGGGGGATGAAAAGGCAATATCAACTCAATAATACTGAAAGAAATAAGCATGATTGAAAACTAAGTTGAAATGTCAAGTTTTGTCAAGAAGTCTTATTTGTCATAATCTGAAATTTCAATCTATTCATGTGTTGCTCCTAAGTTATCACTCAGCTTTAGAAGCTCATATCAAAAAAGAAAGCCTACAGAAAACACCTTTTCTCAATCACTTTTGTCTCTAGAAAAGTTTTGATTAAAAAGGAATATAGTCACCACAGCTATCTAACTATGTGAAATACAGCACAAAATCTGCTTTTTCTCACCCATGTAATACTAATGAGTTCATAAAAAAAGTTTAATTGCTCCTATAAAGTTTTAGGAGAGGAAAATTTATTGCTTGTAGCATTTAAATGATGACAACAGATGTATTTCTCATTATGAATGCAGTTATAGGAACAATCATACTGTTATTGCTGAATAGCTTTTCTCAATGACTCCAGCTATAACATAGCCTTTCATTTCATGTATTTCTGTGTCTAGGACAAAATGGCATTCATTGAACCAAATTCCCGCACAGAATTTTATTCCTCACTAAAAAAGAAGAAAATGAGGACATCGGGGACAACAAGAAGAGCTTCTACCACTACACCAGCATCCAAATGCTGAACAAGGAAATATGGATCTGTAGTTAAATGTAGCAGGTGATTTCAGGGCAGTGGACACAAGAAGAGATATTATGACCTGGATGTGTGTACAACATGGTCAATAAAATGCAGTTGGGACAATCAGGTTGAGAGGATAGTGGTTAATGTCTTGTACTGCACCCAGAAGTTAGCAAAAAGGGGAGTGCCACAGAGATCTGTCCTGGGAGGAGGCCGTGGGGTGCACTGTTATCTCATTTGCAGATGATACGTGTGTGGAGGAAAAGGCACGTGCTTAAAAGAAGGAATATTGTGCAGTGACCAAGACAGGATGGAAGAACAAGCCTGCAGATCATGCAAGTCTGCAAGGATGAAATATACCCATGGAAGGAATAAGAAATAAGGGGATAGCAAACTGAAGCTGCTTGGGCAGCTGCAGGGTGTTTACAGGAGAGTGAGAGACCCCGAAGGTGTTCTGTGATAAAGGAGATGCAGCCTGCTGGGCCAGCAGGTGATTTTTGGCATGGCCAAAAGGGAAGTCCTTAGAAGGACTGGAGACTATGCCAGACCAGAGGTAAATGAAACAGCAGCAAGGACTGGAAGAGCAAACCTAGAACTCTGGGAATGGCAAACACAGTACTACACCCATGACCCAGCCTGTCACTTCACTGAAGGGACCGGGAAAGAATGAGTGCAACGCAAGGTGAGAAAAAGGGAAACTGAGACTAGGAAGCTGAAAGTAGAGGTATTCAAATGAGCCTTGGGAAGGAGGAGGAAAGCTGTTTTATAATTGTTTTCTTTTTCTCTTGTGGTTGGTTGGACCACACTTGAAACCTTTTGCAATAGCTCTGCTTGAGTACATATATTGAGTACACATTTTGCTGTTTGTCAGAAGACGGAAGGCCATATTAAGCTCCTTGCCTTCTTCTCCCAAAAACAAATAACCAATCTTTCTAGGTATTAGGTAAGTCATAAAAAAGTTTTAAGCAGCTCACTAAGATTGTTTTTTATATTCTTATCAAGCACATAAGCATCCACATCACATATGGTATTCATAGACTGAATAAAATCTCCATTTAATATATGCCTAGTGAGGTCAGGGAAGGTATTGCCATACCTACAGCAAATAAACATAAATTCACCCAACAGTTTATCTGCAAACATTAAAAAAAAAAATCACACATATTTATGGGTCTCTTTTGCCACTGATGTGTGACAAAATGGTGAAAAGCCTTATGTGGAACGGATCACAGGAGGGTAAAATCAGGAGCTAGAAAGATTCAGTTCATTTATAAAAATGTTGCATGAAAAACATAAATGGGATTTCATTTCAAAGAACATCATCTTACTCCCTTTCTCTATAATAAAGTATAAAAATGATAAAAAAGAGCCCTAAAAGCAGTAAATTATGTAAATAGTAGTGTCATATTCCTTCACTGACATTTTCTATATCAGCTTGTAATTAGATTTGCCACTTTCACATCTTAAGTCCTAGCCACCACATATTTCAAATGGCTTGTTTACAAAAAGTCCCAAACAACTCAGAATCAATCCTTCTGACATACCTATGCCCCAAGCCCTATCTTTAGATCACCCTTGTTATGTTTTCTTTAATAAGGAACAGCAACAAAAGCCACAATACCATTCTTCAAAATATTATGCTAAGTTTTAATTAATAACATTGTTATTTGCATTTTACAATACTATTTTGACTATTTTACAATAGTCATAAAAATAGAAAAATAAAAATTATGGTTACAAATCTACAGAATTTTTGTGGACAAGCTGATATATGAGATAATCTTCAATATAATTTCATGTAACAAAAACAACATTAGCTTTAATAAAGTTTCGTATTCTCCCATTACCTGTTGGTTTCATCTAAAAAAAAAAAAAAAAAAAGAAAAAAAAAAACCATAACCAAACAAACAAAATAAAAAACACCCAGAAAAACCCAAACCAACCAAAAAACAGCACCAAAACAACCAAAAACATATTGAAAGGAAGGGATAAACTCCTCTACCCACTACACAAAGATAATTACCTGCCTCAAATTTTATGAAAACTCATCCAGCCATAACCTTTTTTTAGCAAGGAAGCCTGGAGAACCCAAATACAGACCACTGGCCTATCTTTTACAAATCATGCTTTTCAGTGTTTTCATACTTATTTTTGAAAAATGTAATTAGAAATAGGTCCCAAATACACAGTTTTATTTGATTGTTTTCTTCTCAGCTGTCAACAGTCTGGGAAATACACACTATGGGCAGTCACAAAGCCTTGTTTCCCACTTGTAACATTATTACACTCACATCTGTCAGATTATAACCATGTCTTAGCCTTTCTCCCCTCTAACAAAGGACCATCTTCTAATCAACATTATTTCCAATGAATATTGGCCTGTCTCAGAGAAACCAGTTTAAGGTGATAGATATTCTAAAACCTCCAAAGTGGTAAGTGTCAGTATATCTATGTCATTGCCATAAGGAAATTCTGTTTGTTTGTGTCTAATGGGAGTCTTTCTTGATGGTGTTAATTTCACTATCCTTTTACATGGGTATCAATGATCCATTTTCTTTCTCTGCCTGCTGGCAGGAGTTTTAGATGCATCCAAAAACTGAATTAGCTCCCAGTTCATAATGCTGCCCTCTCTTCCTCTCTTGTCTTCCATGCTTGGGCTTAATCTAGTCGCATTTTATTTCATATTTTTAATGATGCCATATTTTCAAGAATTCTGATTATTCTCTTTGATCTCCCTGGGACCCTTTATTCATATCTTCCTCAAAGTGCAGAGTCTAAAACCAACTCCGTATTCCATCCAACACTTTAAACTTTCTTAGCAGTGTTGAAGAACTACTTCACAAATCCTGCCAACTTTTGGAAAATAATCCCAAACAGATTTTTCAAAAACTCAAAATTCCAATGCATGTATCCTGCAGTACTCCCTCCAAGCATACTGTATGTCCATTGCTTTAAAATTGTTTGAACCAGAAATATTAACTTAGTCAAATTATTTTCCAGGATATATTTAAATTAGAAAATATATTAAAAATATTTAAATTTTTAAAAAACTGCCATTACTAAATGAGAGTGAGCCAAGGTTCTAACAAGCATACTTGTATTACTCCATAAAGTAAATTTCTTCTTACAAACAAAAAAACCCTCAGCCTATTTTTCTCAGACTTTTAAGAAGTTTACATGAGAAGAGACAAAGCATGATGAGTTTCGGCATACAGCCATGCACATTTTTCAGTCTGCAAACAATTAAACATGTTAGGCTATGATGAAGGCTCTTTTTACAAATTTAACACCAGAGGTTCTTATGCTTCAGATTTCATTCCAAACTGCAGCTTCACAGTCTTGACTGACATTTCTTTTACCTCTGCATTGTACTGTCTGCCATTGTTAAATTTCAAAAATAGTGTTTTCTCCTCCCTTTCTGAAACTCAGTTTTGTCTTGACATTTTCTACTTCTCTTGATCTGATACATTGCCATTGTTGTTTTGACACATCAGGTATAGAATTCCACCTGAAACAGGGGTGCTTCTGTGCTCCTGCAGCAGTAATTTGCCTTTATGGCAAATTGGATTATATTGGCACTGCAGTGCTTGATACAGTGTGTGATCTGTTAGAGTTTTATGCACTGTTGTTAAAGCATCGCAGTCACATTTATAAATGTTAATTCAAATGACCGTGTATTTCAGAAGTTATTGACTTGGCAAAATTAGGTGCATCAAAGCACCCTCCTCAACAGAAGTAAATGAGTCCTAAATGCAACTGCTACAATTTCTTTTTTTCTGATTTTTTAATTAAAACTGAGGAGGAAGGGAAAAATAAAGAGAAGCAGCCCATTCTTCTGCTCCGTTGCCCATGACAACACCCTTGCTTTAAAAACCCACACAGCTACATGTTACAGAAAACAAAGATCTCACTACACTAAGATGTTTCTTTGTCAAACAAATAATAACCTTTTAGCAGGTCCTGTTGCCATAGGACAAGGTGTAATGGGCTTAATCTAAAAGAGAGTAGATTCAGACTAAATATAAAGATGAAATTTTTTGTGATGAGGGTGGTGAAAATGTGGAACAGGTGCCCAGACTGGTGGTAGAGGTTCCATCCCTGGAAACATTCAAAGTCAGGTTGGACAAGACTGTGAGCACCCTGATTAAGTTGAAGATGTCCCTTCTCATTGCAAGGGGGGGTCAGACTGCATGACCTTTAAAGGTCTGTGTCAACCCAAACTATTCCATAATTCCATGATTACAGACTTTAAAATGGATGGGTGGGGGTGGGTAGAATCTAATACATAACCCTGATTATTACTCTGACAAGCATTAATGTAACTAACTAGAAACACTTGGTACTAGTTCACCTTTCATTTTAAAACCCTGTTTAAGTAGAAGGCATAGAACAATAAAATTGCTGTGCATTCAGAAAAACAAACAAAAAAAAGAAAATAAAGGAAGGAGAAAAAAATTCTCACAACACTAACATGTTTGAGCAAGATCAGTCAAACACTGCTAAACATGTAGTAGGAAAAGCAAGCATGGTCTGTTTGAAATCAACAGCACAACTGAGTGCAAATGATGAAGTCAGTCTTTTGCAGATTATCTTCATTCAAATTCAATGATTCCAAGCCTTTTGCCCTGAAGGAATGTTTTCAATCCTGAAAATTTCTGTAGACCACTCTGCGTCAAAAGTTATTGAAAAAATTGTGGAGTGTTTCTCTGATGTACCATCAGCCTCAGCATGCAATTGCACCAGATCATTGTATTCCAGAGTCAGAGAAAGATATTAAGAAAACCAATATAAATATGTCAAAAATTATTTTTCAGTAGTGATGTTGTTGGCAAACATTTAAGTTTTTTTCCTTTCTTGACCAGTTAGCCATAGTAGCATTAATATTCAGTAGGAATGCATATATTCTTTTCTTTAAATACTCACAACTTGTTCCAGTTAATTATTCTAAGTATTATGATAGCTTTGATCCTTCAGCTCATAGAAGAGACAGAACATAAAAATTTATTGAGTTTTGTATTCAGCTTTTTTTTTATGTCACTGCCCGTGGTTAAAGAAACGGCACTGCTCTATTGAGAGTTTCCCTTTCCAGTTTCAGTGACTACACATATTTTCTACAGACTGCTCTAATGCAGTACTCACAGACACTGGAGAGGCTATTCAAACACAATAAAAAATGAAAACGCACAAATGTTGCAGTGGAAGCACTTGACAATATCTCCCAATATAACATTTTATTGTAATGTACAGAAACTCTCCAGTACTATGTCAATGAGTGTCATTTCCAATATGCTCCCCAGCATCAGTGCTGTCAATTTCAGTGACTCTGTCAAGTGTTTCATGGTAATTGGTGTGTTTCCATAAGCGTCACATCCTGGAGCAAAGGTATGGAGGAAGAAGAAAATGTGTGATCCAAGCAATTCTCCAAGTTCCAAAATTGAAAGGAAGGAAACAAGGGAGGGAAGAAGGAATAGTGAAAGTCCCTTCGAAATATAAAATTTTAAACAAAACCAGGAAGAAAATATAAAATATATTTAGTATTTAATGAATATTTTTAGGCTATGCACACAAACAAACTTTTTTTTAAACAATGAATTTGTCATGCAAATCTTCCAAAATTTTATTTTTACGGAATATAAGAATAAAATTTATTTCAGGGAACTGCATCCTTTCAGACTTTCATTTTTTCCCTCTAGAAATATTACCAAGCTAGGGAACAAGCCACATACTTCTAATGACTTTTTAGTAGTCATCTTCACTTCACTGCTTGTTATGCACAGCTCAGACAAAAGATACTAAGAGTGCCTAGAATTAAAGATTCATTTTATATAAAAGTACTAGCTGAGAATCAGATTTTTACATCTATCATTTAAATCAAAGTTCCTGGCCCCTCAATGTGTTGTATACACATTAAAAATAAATTGAAACCATCTTTATGGGTAGGTGAGATTTTCCACATTGTTAGCTTGAAAAGTAAAACACATAGTGTGGGGAGCCACTGATCTCTGATCTCTTTTTTTTTTTTTT
>VXAC01001778.1:191056-234536 GCA_013399225.1 Rhipidura dahli
TTTAAATAAATTACTTTCTGGCAACAACCACTATACTACCTTTATTATGACTGGTTCAGTAGTATGCAGTTGGCTTCAAAATGTATTATGTTCTTTTAAAATATTTTGCTAACTCATGCAATAATCATCTTCAGTTTGCAATTCATCAAGCTGTATTTTAAAATGTCACCTTCAATGAATGTAACACACATTTGTTGAAGAGAGAGGATTCCCTCTTTTGCTCCTCTACCACCCTGGTCTTATTACACCTTGCTACTCTTCCTTGTAAGTATACAAAGTGTATTTATCCACACATTCTATTACTTTTTAGCCTTTCAACTATCTCTGAACCACTCTCTCACAGAACTAAATTGCTCCATTAATCTATCAACCATTTATAATGTTTTCCATTCCCTCATCTTTCCCTCAATGCTCTTATTCCCCAAGTTCTTTGCATATTCCTACCCAGTAACTGCTGGCCTTCACCATTATTGTCTGAGCTCCATACAGAAAAAGAGGAGATGAAGTCACACTGACAACCATCTTGACATCATCAGAAACAAATTCAAGTTACATATATACTGCAAATGAAACAGAAAAAAATCCTAATTACTACAAAAAGGAGAAATTAACTGATCTTGGAATACTCCAAGGGCAACAGAAAATAAATAACAAGAGAGATTCCTTGTCTAACACTACAAATATATAAACATAAACATTTCTGCAACAGAGGTTTTGCAAACAGATAACTCCTTTGAGCAAAACTACTTACAGGCGTAAGTACAGATGCAGCAAGTGATGTTTTCTTGAATCTTGAAGGGTCATGTCTTTCCAGAAGGCTCACCTTGTTAAAAGATTTTAATGCCAAAAATCCATTTTATTCCATCTTATTTGAATAAAATATTTCTAGAGATCTACAAAGCAACAATTTTGAGCATATTGTCTAATTATTGTGTGGGATGCTTGATGGCTCAAATGTCTGAATTCCTAGTTTTATATTAAGTACCAGAAGCTTAGGAACGTACTTAAGTACTTCTCTACATTAGGACATTTTTTTCCAGATAATCAGCAAATAATACTAGTCTATGGTAAAACATGAATTATTATCATGTTCCTGTGATTAGAGGCAAAGTATAAGAAATTAACTCAAAGTCTTTAATGCAGTGTATTTCTCAGAATTTCTTTGAGAGGATTAGGTCCCTTTTACAAATTCTCATTACTTCTCTACTATAGTTCAGGATTTTAATCTGATTCTAAAAGGTAAAATTACATTTTATTCATTACAGAGCTACTGGTTTTAATTTTTTAAACAACATTAATACTACTGCTATTTTCTGTAACAGAAGCATCCAGCCTTCTGAGTAGTCATTTTGGAATACATGTTTCCACAGTCTACTCAAAGACTGCATAGTATTTGGCCTCTCTTCACACAAAATCAGTGGGATGTAGAGTTCTATCAATATGGTGCTACAGGAGTTATTTTATAGAAGTTTTTTATTAATAAGAACAGACACATTTCTATTTCTTTTGTTGCAAAGAGCTTGGCTGTATTAACATTATGTGCTTTTTTCTGTTCACCCATACTATCTCATCTAGATTAAGTGCTACAATTTTTGGGCCATTTTCCTATTATTCTGAAAACAACTGTTAAAGAATATCCCCTCCTTTGGTTTTCAGGGAGATAAACCAAAATCTTTCTGGCTCCCTGTCTTGTCCCTTTCAGTGAACTGAAGAAACCAGCAACTGAAACTATGCTTCTGCCCAGCCCTCCTACTCATCTGATCTGGGTTTCTATTCACGCAGACAGCAGGATTAGTAACAGTATTTTTCAGACCCCGATAGAAAGCATCAATAATTTAGGATTTGACAGGTTACTCAGACATAATTCACTGTAATGCTTAATGACTTTTTTTATAAGATCATAGTAGGTTAGCTATTCAGCAATATATCAGGCACCCAAGCATTTTAATTCATTTACAGCAAATCACAGTAAAATTTTTATATGCAGCAACATTAAGTAGAGAATAGAATATTTTAGAAATATTTTACATACAGCCTATGTTCTACAACCCTCTGTTATGGCCATGCATTATAGCAGATTCCCAAGAGATGTTCTGGAGACTCCCTCACTGGAGATATTCAAGAACCATCTGGACACAGTTCTGTGCCATGTGCTCTGGGATGACCCTGCTTGAGCTGGGAGGTTGGACCAGATGGCCCCACTGTGGTCCCTTCCAGCCTGATCCATTCTGTGGTTCTGTGATATTAAATGAAGAAACCAACCAAAAGCTCATATTGGCTCTAGGCCTATTGTATTAACCTAGTGCTTCATGTCAGTTAGGAGAAATAAATTTACTTTCTCTCTTCCCCTTCTAAAAGAAATTAACACCTTAATGATGCTTATCAATTTCCATAGGAAAATATAAGTGTTTATAGTTGTGACTAATTGCCAGACTCACTACAGAGTTGCCTTCGATTGTGAAGAACTGTTGAGGCTGGTTGAATAAATATGAGCTGGGGCTCCTGCTGATCTTGCCCCTGCTCAAGCAAGGCTGATACCCGAAGGGTGTCTGGGGTGAAGCAGAGGCCTCACAACCCAATGATGAGCCATCAGACTCACACCTCCTCTGCCATGCATAACAAACCTTCTTGAGAATCTGGTCCTGCAAGGAGATAAGGATGGGTACACAGATTCTCTAGTGAAGGTCAGACAGCCTTTAAGGTTGTATCAGTGGGTGGAGGAGGAAAAAAGTGTTTATTTTACATTTTTATCAACTATAAATTTTGACCAAAATCACCAAGACACTCATTAAGCCCCATTAGCATATTAACTTTCACATCCCTAAGAATGCAAATGAGGTGAAATCAGAAACTAAGTCCAGGTGCAACAAGCACCTCAGATATCTGAGGATCAGTTACAATGCAGGCAGGTTTCTCTTCTGTCAAATTTCTGTACCTTTAATGCAACCCTGGCTAGTAGAACTATATCTAATTCGTACAACCGCAGGAACACTTATCTGTTTCCCTCAAAAATACTGAAAACACATGCAGGGAAAGTCCTCACTGTTGTTTGAACTTAGACATGATAAAAAATTCTTTAGAGCTAGAATTCTTTCTGATTAAGAGAAGTCATGCTCCATTTCAGTCTGGCTACTTCCACAGAAAGTGCAAGTAAGTGTGGCAGAGCCGTGATTTAGAAAACAAGATTCCAGTTGATGTCACAGTCACATGAGACTGCCAGTCAGGCAGTGTGGACCAATTCAGACTTAGCTGCTTTCCAGAGTGATTAAGGAAATTGGGTAAAAATATATAGCAAATCTAAAGAATATCAGTAAAACAAGTCTTCTATCGTCTGGCACAATACAATTTTTTCCTCACCTCCTGAAAAACAGGAAATGAAAACAAAGTACAATTTATAAAGATCATTATTTTCAGCACGAACATAGGAAATATTAAGTCTCCTGCTGACAGAAATTTGTAGTTTCATCCTTTATTGCACTATTAAAGAATAATTTTTCCTTTTACTTAACAGTATTTCAAAAACTTATTTCAGGGAAGAAGGTATACAGAACAGACTAATTTCCAGTCAGTTCTGTAGGTGTCAGTTCATAAATGCCTTGTCTCACTTTCTGCTAAACCTTCACTGTTAAAAAATCCAAAAAATAAAACCACGTTTTTACAAAAAAAACCCCAACCAACCAACCAAAACAAAANAAAAAAAAAACAAAAAAAAAAAAAAAAAACAACCAAACAAAAAACCAACCAACCAAAGACATGGTATTTTTTCTTGGAATTAACTTCTCTGCAAATTTATATCGCATACTGATGCTCCACACAGTGCAGAACTAAATAAAGCCTGGGGAGATCTGGATCAATATTCATATATGTGTAATATTTCCAGGTTCTTCTTTGTGTTACCCTGTGACTTCCAGACCCTCATAAACTACTCTCAATGACTTCTCTGTCACTCAGAAAACCCATCTAGTCTAGGCAAGAAGCAGCCAGCCCTGGATTCCATACCAATTTGATGACATTTCTGTGATGCTGTGTTTTAGCCAGTTGTGTGGCTGTTGTATGTTAGACTTACACTGGAGGTACTGATTTTCTTTTCCTTCCATCTAAAAGACCTACAGGAGCTCATTTAATTGGCACAGCTATTCTTCAATCAAATTCCATTGCAATTAGCCCAAGAGAATCAAAATGTATAGGGAGCAATGTTATGAATTATATTTTTTTCTAAGCCCCACATTCTTCAGAAATAAATTTTCTTTCACAGATGAGTTTGCATGCTTGACAATTGCCTAAATAGTATCATGTCTTAGATTTCCTGTTAGTATGCCACTATTTCTCATAAGACTGGCACAGAAGTTTGAATTGAGAGGGCTCAGAGTTCATTTCAGTTTCATATTCAAAGATTAATTAAACCTAGTCACTAAATCTTACGAAAAGGAACATGAAGACAGTTTTCTGCATATTTAAAGCCTCCAGTGAGGGCAGACAAAAGTATCGATTTTTCCCTCTTTTACTAGACTAATTCCTAAAGGATAATTACTAATATTACATCTACCACCATGTGCAGTGACAATCTACCTTTAAAAAGAGCTACTTGAACATTTCTTTGCCTAAAGAAAAAGCAGCAAGTTTTAAAATTAGTAGCATAGTCTACGGAGATTCAAGTGACAGATTCAGACCTTGAGAATGTCATGCACAGTTAGACTGTGACAGTGCAAGATACTTTCACTGGCAGAAACTGAAACAGGACAGCCTCCTGTCAGAGAGGAAAGAGAAAATTTGTCCTAAAAGTCACAGGGGAATCAGAGTAACAAAGCAGCAATAGGAGCACTGCATGGGTAATAAAAATCTGGTTCAGGGAAAGACATAATATGAAGGAAGAGACATAATACATGTACTGCAACAGGAACGGCAAGGTAATTACACAGCACAATATCTGTTCAAGCTTCTTAATTTTTTTTTTTCTAAATTTTGAAATAAACCCACAGAATAAATTACCTTTCCAATTTGTTTTAAAACACTGCTGAGCAGAAGAACCCCTGCACCGGTTTCCTATAGTATAGGTCACAGCATTATTCTTTCATGGTGTTTGGATGGTCAGAAACAGCCTTTGTAACTCAGCGAGCCTACAAACAGTATTCAAGGAGCTCAGGGCTGAAATGCCACAGGCACGGCAGGGCAGCTGCTCCTCCTGATGGGCAGTGCTTTGTTACCACCAGCTTGAGTTATGGTGTCTGCTAAACTGGGAGACCACCAACCCCACTGGGTAACCAAACAGTGAAAGATGACAAATAATTTTTCATTGCTAACAATGGTGACAAAAATGTAAGCCCCTTAGAAATATTTCTGAATATGTCCCTCTTCATATGTGCCTATTTTATACCTGCTATTTAGCAGGATGGGTGTTCAAAACCAAAAGGGATCTTTGATTTGACAATTAGATGTGATGAAATATTATTCACCAAGATGCTCAACGAAATATAAATGGTCAGGGCACATTTGCCTAAATACTATGTTTAAATATAGCTTCTTACAACTTTTCTATATTAGTGGATCCACATAGCAAATCCTGCTGAGCATTCTTGCAATTTTTGTAGGCCTTAGAGAAGTTCTACACAGCCCAGAATCAGAAAACTTTACAACCACTGAATAATGAAAACATAGTTACACAGTGAATGTAAATAACAATCTTCCTGCAAAAAGACACACAGATGAATGTCTTTGATTCCACACCCACTGGAGCAGTTAAATATTTTCAGATTATAAAGCAATTCAAAAATATATTCTGACTCTGGTACATGGGTCATGGAACATGAACCTCTTCATTTCTGTCACCTTTGTTTTTTAAATTGCCCATTTTTCCTGTGTGATTTACTTCAGATTTTGGTAGTGTCTCTTTTATACTGATTTTGTTTCTTTTGCATTAGTCCTTTCAGAAGATGTCTTAATCAGAAAGAAAAAAGTTTTTAATGTTTATTTTGATAATAGCAATGTAATTATTTTACTGACATGATTATTTATTCTCTGAAACTTACATGAAAATTGTGTTGGAGAAATCACAAAAATTACCTTCTTACATCTACCAAGTACCATGTGGCTGCAAAATAATTGCTTATTTACGTATTTTGTAAATTAGTTTACTAAGATTTCCCCACCTACCCTTTCCTTTAATTAAAATACCTGTAATAAAATGGCTGTATTTACAGATCCATGAAAACAGTTGGTCTTTATGTATATGCAAACTGAAATCTGCAGCCACTGATAGCATTTCATACTTAAAAAACTCCTTGCTACTAAGAAGGGCTGTAAGTCCTTGCAAGCTATGCATAAACCAATACATCATCAGTGACATTCAACCACCTCCAAACAGCCTGGGCATTAGTTGATGCATAGAAAAATATGCACAGTGGGAGACATGAGAGAGTTATGGCCAAGGACTGTGGGACAACACAGTGAGTGGTCCCATTAAACACTGTGGGCCCTTTGGCATCTGGAAAGAGTTTGTTTGTCAAGGTCTGACAATACACCACACTGTATTAGTTCCTAAGATCAATGGTAGTGTCTGTTCACAATTTCAGCAGTGCTGATTGAGACATTCTGTGAAAGCAGTATAGCTTGCAAGATGTTGAGACAAGTGAAGCATAGATTAATAGAGTAAGGGTGAAAAGCATGCTGATATTTGTGTCAATTTAAATGGATCAATCTGTCAGGCTATGGAGACAAAGAGAAAGCTTCAGTCATTGCTGGTGTTATAGAACAAATAGTAGATGATAACCTTCTGTGCCACAAGAAGTCGTAGAGCCAGTACTAACAGAAACCATGGAGAGATAGTGAAAAATTATTTTCTACAGCTGTATTTGAAGGGAGGCTAAAAGCAGATAAATTGGGATATGGTAAGCATTCAAAACTTTCAAAACCAATACACCAATTTAAATGACTAAGCAACAGCATTTACACTAAATTTTTTCTCAAAAGCACTACAACTTGTAAGAAATATGTCTCTATGCAGGCCACCAACAAACATACTCATGTTACTTAAAGGATAAGGTGCATGACAATTATGGCAGATACACTTAGGTATCTGCCATAATACTCCCAAAAAGGTCACCTGCATTTACCTTGAAATGCCCTCCAATGCATTTACAGAACATTGTAGAAGAACTTGACCCAGCTTGGTCAGTTCCAGCATTCAAGATGTACTTCATTGGTGAATCTCATTCTACACTGTCCACCTCTGTTCCCTGAACAACCATTTTCAAGACATTCATCAGTAGGAGTTACTCTTGTCTCATTGAGGAACAAAGTTTCATCAAATCTAGTGCAGCAAACAGGAGGATCTGTCACTCCTGGGAGTGATAAGCTACACTTCTGCTCCATTCCTCATACCTCACAATATACTTCCGCCACTTACTTTGTGCTTATGCCTGTGCCCTTATCAAAGCCATCTGCAAGGAAATTTAATTAATTAAGATGACAGAAGTTAAGTGATCCACAAAAAGCAAAGAAAGGGGCTACTGCCAATTAAGTGAGTTATCCACTCTAAACACTCAAAGTGTTTGATAAATAACAAAAAGGAAAGACTCATCAGCATAGGATGCAGAGAGGAAGAATAGTGAGATGATTTGGCAAAGTAATGTGCTCAAAGACAATTTAGCACGAAGTGGACAGGCAACTGGGATCCAGAAAGCTCCAGACTAATACAATGAAGAGGTAGGATTGCATGGCCAGGGGCAGGGAATTAAGAGCAAAGAGGTAGAAAAAGACTATGGAAACAAGCTGGCAGAAAAGCTAGCATACTTCAGAAACTGCAAAATCACAGAATGACTCACAAATAAACCCAAGACCATTCTGTCCACCTCCATAGCAGCCAGGCACAAGTCAGCTTCACTCCCAAAGCTGTTTCATCATTTTATCCTCCCCACAGGGATTTTCAGCTGCAGCACAGCATAGCTGCAACTGACAGAGTGATACAGCTTTCCTTCAAGGGATGGCTTGCATTATGTAGTTTGAAATACAATCAGAAGACTCTTATCTGTCTTAGAAACACAATTCTAGGTACGCTTTTGAATACCTCTGGCTAAGAACTTTAACATTCTGAGCATATTAAACAGAAAGAATGCCTGTGTCACCCAATGGAAAAAGTTGAAGAAAATATGGATTGAAAAATCTTTTCTTCATCAGACTTAGATGCCTGCATTAGACACACACAGTGAAGCCAATTAATTTATTGACACACAGTTTTTATTGGAGACTGAAGACTTAAAAAAAAAAAACAAACGGAAAACATAAGCACTTCTTGAATTAGTTTCCCTCTCTCCTTGTTTCTAAGTTTAATCATCTATTTTTTGTTTTCTTTTGTGCTGAAGCCAGTGCTATGCATGTTGTTAGTACAGTTACAGGATTAGGCCCTTTAGAAAGCTTGATATCTACTGTAACAAAACAGAAAAAACTTAAGTACCATAAGTCCTTCTACTGCTCATGTATAGAACTATTCTCACCAAGGCCATGATTTTTTTAATACCTGTTTTCTGTCCAAAGCAATTTCCGTTTTAAAGAGAAAACACATACATTGAAGTATTTATTATTTTCTGCTTAAAATGTACTAAAGATACATGTTTCTTTTCTTCTTAATTTGCTCCTTTAATAAATTTCAACATTTATGAAAATTAACCCTCTGTACTATTCTATTCTAGAAGCACATTAATCGTAACTGAGAACCAGTTTCACTTTTAGGAGTCAGTGATCCACACAAAGTTAACCTGAGCAGGGTCAGGCCTGAACAGTGCTGCCTGTCCAGCAGGGTGTTGGACTCTGTGACGGCGCACAATCCTGGTCTGTAGGACAAACTTGGCCAGCTCATTTTACACAAGGAGCCTGAAGGCATATCCCTCTTGGAACTTGCAATTATACTGCCTGCCAGGCCTTGCCTTTATCTAACTGTGCAGCAGGAATCCCTATGAGAGCACCCCATATAAACAGAATTGTTTCTTTGTGAGGATATCCCTCAGGATAGCTCAGATGAGCAAAAGGATAAGTTTCTCTCCATGGACAGCAGCAGCTCTTCAAACCACCATGGGAAAAATCCATCTAGACTCCAAATAATGCTGCATCAATGTGGGGTGCCCAGCACCTAAAGACATGAAACACTTTCTATATTTCTGTATTTCTCCTCTCATTCTTTCTTATTTAAGCAGTTATCTTATTAAGCAGTTTGTCACTGGGCTTTCCTTACTGAGCTGCAGAAAGAGCCCTGCACCAGCCCTCTGGCTTGCTTACTCTCAGCACCACCACTGCCACTATCCCCTGCCATGGTGACACTCACCTCATGGCTCTTCTCTGGAGTTTTAAACCTACAACGTTTTACCAGCAGTTTTAAAGTGACACACAGAAGTGAAGAACAAAGACTTGTATTTTACACACTTGGCAGAATGGAGGTGGCTTCTCCCAGAAAGTACCTGTTGTAAAGAGAGGCACAAAGCCCCCAATAATATCCTCGTAGCTGAGGTTTTTATGTCTGTCATCCAAGGAAGTTTGTGGAAACATTGTAGACTGTAAACTTTGTGCTGTCTCTACCTGTTAGTAATAAGCAACTATATATAGTCAAAAACTGTGATGATAGTGACAGCTTGATATCTGGAAATTGTCTTACTGTGGAACATTTCAAAATGTTATTTGAGACAATACAAACACACTGTGAAATTATGATCTTTAGTATTTTTTCAGGTCAGAAGAGGTATTGAAGTGCCCAGCACAATTCACAGAAGCAAAAGATGTTAGCATTTTCCCAGGTTATAAACTTTCTAGGTTAGCTTTCATTTAGTGACTAGCATCATCCATTCTCCAACTCAATTGCTAGAAGCCTTTAAGAATAAAATGCCACAAGAGTCAAAAGATTTAGCTTAGTTACATCTCATGTTATTTAAAAGCTTCTGCAACAACTTTTTTTTTGTATATATATATGTGTTTAGCAGGAAGGAAGTTACAGATGCATGTGATGGAAGCTTTCAGAAGACTGATAAATCATAGCAGTTTTAAATTTACAATAGAAAATTACTATATTAATTTATTATCAACACACTTCATGTTAATGCTTGTTTTTTATATATTGTCAACACATTCTGTACAAAACTGTTTGTCTTTGACACCTAGAAGATAAATTATCTGTGAGGATACAAAGACCACAGAGCTGACACTATATAGTTAGCAATGACAGATGCTGTCTTGGGTGGCCTCAACTGCAGAAGCTGAGGTGATCAAACTTGAGAGCTTTTCAGCAAAAGAAGTTTGAACTGAAGCAGGCTTGTCTTCTTTTTTCTTCATTCTCGTGCACAACGTTTTTATGCAGCTTTACTACCCATCTCCCAGAGAGGCTTCCAATGCTGCTAATCTTGTTTGTAGTTTTGCCAACCATTCTTATTTTTATATTCAGCAAAATATTGTTCCCATTTCACTTGTGTTGATCTTGTTCTCTATTTTCTGAATTTTTACTTGTTTACTGCACTTTACATGTGCTCAAATACAGCACCATATGGTTTTTTTTCCCCTTTCAAGGTCATGTTGCTCAAATTAAAAGTATATCAAAGTAGAATACTTATACATCTGCATGCTTATGTCATTGTACCAGACAGTACAAGCCCTAAGCTTTGTTTTCCATTTTATTTGGAACAAATTGAGAATTGGAATTCCAATTTGTGAGGAGGCAAAAATTCCTATCCAACTATCCTCCCTTACATGTACAGTAGGGGACAGGCAAAATTAGCCTGTTTCCTGTTTTATAGCCCAGTTAAGTTCATCAATAACTAAACAATTGAATTCTTTAGTAATCAAGTAACAGCTCTTCCCTGACTAGACTGTTATATTCCTAATACTAATTATAACACTTTGTGTGAGAGACAGCGAGGTGTAGATGTTCTTTCATTCTCTAAAAGTTTGAGTTTCTCTGAAAAGGCTGAGCATTCAAAACTTAACTGTGAGCTATGAGAACAAAGATTTGTACCACTGGCATGATATAGCCAATTAGGTAAGTTTGTTCTTCTGACTAAAAGAAGGAGACACATATCCTAAGAAGTCATAATTTCTTTAAACCGAAAAACCATCTTGGCTTTCTGAGAAGGATGATGTTGAAGTTCTAAGCAGAAATAGACACTGGGGTGAGAAGAGGGGTTGTAGAAAGGGAAGAGTACGAAGAACAACTTGGCTTCTTTTCAAGAGGGTCTAAACAGCAAACCTATTTGAGTTGATTTTCCCTATGCATTAGCTCATTGTGAATTAACGATGAAGAAAATCAGAACAGTACTTTTGCTCCCTCCCCTGTTCACTTGGTAGAGAGAAATTAAATTCTTATCAAATGAATGAAAAGTGAATACACAGGCTTACTAAATGCAATGTTAGTTTAAATAAATTCACATAATTTGTCAGACTCAAGAGGGAACTTATCTGATAAACTCATTTGTACTGCATCCAAACAATCATTTCTCCAGAGTACAAAAAAAGACCAAACAAAAAGCCAAGGAAATTTGTTAAAAGACAAAAAATATTGTTTAAGGCTTTGCAAGTTCACTCACATATAGATTTGTCCCTGATAATAAAGATGTTTCTTTTAAAACTCTTATTTTAAAACATATTCATAGAAGAAGACTATCTCAGAAAGTGGAGTGTCACATTTGTCACAGAAACAAAGGAAAATGAACACTGGAAACACACTCATTCTGGTATGTTTGAAATAGGAGGAGCATGAAAGAAAGCAAAAAATGAAGCAAAATCTGAAAGACCTTGGCAGACCAGTCATTAGATTTCAGGCAGACTCCATGGAGGATGTGCTGCAAAGGTAGCTGTCTTCAGCAATGTCTGAGATGGACATGCACATTCTCTTCCAAGAATCTGCCATTGCACAATCTAAACAACTAAGAAACTGGCCACCAAGTCTGTGAATGAACATCCAGCCCCCCACAGGGAGTGGAAAGTTCAAAATGCTCAATAACAGGGTTCAGACACCTGCATCTGGCAAGAAAATATATTCCTGAGGAACAGTGGAACTGATGGCAGAGCAAATCCAGAGGTGCTATGTAGGGTTTCATAAGCAAAGTTTTAATCAAGATCTCTCCTTATTTCAAAATAAGTTTTAGAAATCTCAGTTTAATTGTAGCATACCAAAATAAAATAAAAAATAATTTAAAATAATTTCTATTATTTCAATCATAGCTACTGGAAAAGCCCTGATAAAACAGTACAAACAGTGATTTTGAGATATTTCTAACTTTGCATTATCTTTATACTCAGTATTCTAGAGACCCACCTACAACTATCAAAGCCTAGTCTACCCCAATTTTGAAGACAAAGTCCATATTTAAAAAATAATTTCCATTCCACTGCTAATCTTTGATTTTATACTACTGAGAATATCAAAACAGGAAACATTATTGATGTCAATTCAATTGTTACCATAGAATTAAACATGTACATTTCCAGAGACCAGACTGAGATCTTGTCTGAAATGGCTTTTTAGTGCAGATATTAACTCCTGCACTAAAGAATAAAATTTTTTTTTGAAAATTATTACTTGTTTTTCCTCCCTTCATGATTTTTTTTTTTTTGGTGGCATGAGATATCAACTGAGTTTAAGAGAAGAACAGTATTTTGTTTGCATGTTTTTATTCTTGTGCTAATGACAAGCAAATCTTATTCCTTTGTGCCATGTAAAATCATCAGTATGTGGGAAGTCTGTATCATGTAATTGCCTTCACTTTGGATCCTGGGTGCACTGCTGCAAGGAGCAGTGTCTATTGTATGATGTTGGTGAGGCTGCAGCTTGGTGTCTTTTCATTACTTGTCATAGAATCATGTAAACCAGGGAGACGAACAGAAGAAGGAAAAAGGTTTTTGACTCAGATAAAACTGAATACATTACTTAAGTAGTGCAATGAAGCATGTATTTTATTTCATTGATCCAGCCATTAGAAGCATGATTATTAAGGTGTCTGGCAGGAACTTAAGTCAGCAATTGAAATCATTGCTATTTCTACAATGTCAGTGGATAAAATAATCTGTCTTAAATATTTCCATATATTTGTAAAAGCTGAATTCAGGCAATTTCTAAAGCAAAGATAGAATAGTGTGTGGTTTATCTTCAGACAGCAAATAAACACCACCCAGCCAGTTGCATCCTTTCCTCTGGTGGTGTGGGGGGAAAATCAAAAGTGTAAAATGTAGAAAACTTGTGTGATGAGATAAAGATGGTTTAATGGGAAAGTAAAAGCCACACACAGAAGCAAAGGAAAATGAGGAATTAGCAAGGAATTCATTCACCACTTCCCCTGGGCAGAGAGGTGTTCAGCCATTCCCAGGAATGTAGGGCTCCATTCTGCAGACCAGTTACTTGGGAATGCAAAAACCCATCACTTTGAATGTCCCCAGCTTCTGCCTTCTCTCCACAGCTTTCATTGGTGAATCAGCATCATGTGGTCTAGAATACTCCTTTGGTCAGTCTGTATCAGCTGTCCCAGCTGTGTCCCCACCCAAATCTTTGTGTGCTGATAGTGTTAGAAGCAGAAAAGGCCTTGACTTTGTTCATTAATAATGAAAACATGACTGTAGTATCAACACTATGTTCATCACAAAACTGAGACTCAATCCCATACTGCAAACAAAATTAAGTCTACCCCAGCCAAAACCAGGACAGATCAAGAAGAGAAAGCTTACCTAAAGAAGTATGGAAAACCAGTGTTGGGAAGAAAGGGGTAAAACTGGAAGAATCTGTGAGGAGGAGGGAGTAGTTTCACTCAGTTGACCTTGCAGCTGAGAATGCTAAAAAAATCTCTGGTGTGGGAATATTCCATTTTTATACCTAATGTTGTTCATCCTCAGCCTGCTCTGAGAAGTAGAATTCTTGTGGAGAGATAACACACTCACAGACATGCACAAAGCCTGTTGCTAGATGAAGCAGTGATGTCCCCAACCCCCAGCACCACCACCCCTGCCACTTGTGCTACGATGAACTAAACCTAACGGAGTCGGTGTCCCGGTGTGCCTCTGCCGCCTGGTGTTGTCAGCAAGGTAATGAAATAAATCTACTCTTTGCATTTTGGCTCAGGTTTGATGGTTGCCCTTGGTTACCTGCATTTGTTGATGCACACAACCAGATAAATTCTTCCTCTAATTTTAATCAATATTTTAATACTAAAATTAAGATGCCATAAAAGACAGTCTCACAAATAAGCAAGTACTTACGCTTCCTATTTTAGCATTTGGTAGAAAGATCACAGAGGATGGACAGTATTGAGGGTGAAACGTGCATAATAAGGAAACATCTACACTACTTTTCATTTGTCATTGGTTTAAATTTAAACTCTACATGAAGGACATTTATATACCAAAGGTAAACATATCAATAGCATTATCAAATTCTAGTGGAAAGAATCTTGCATTCTTCTAGTTTAACACATGTGTGCATCTTGGTCACTGTCCTGGTAACAACCACTATCCTATAGATAAATCCAAATTGACTGAAAGTTATGATCCCAAAACCTCACTTACAGGAAAACATGCTATCCTTCCCTTAACTTTCAAGGATTTAATTCTTTATTCTATTAGTACCAGTCCATCAGTCCTATCTGGATTTTGCTTCAGTGAATTAGCTTTCATCATTAGCCCATACTGTGATTTAATCAGATGAAACCAACTGTTCTGATTAAACATAAGCAGGGTGTTTTGGGCTATAGCCATGAATTCTGAGCAATGACAATTAATAGAGCCTGTGAGAACTGTTCAGAAAAACATCCAGCCCTACAGCTCAGCACTCTGCTATTTTTGCCTCTACTACATTTAGTTTGACCAAAGATAAGTCTTCTGGAACTCCAGCTACAAATTTAAACCTATTATCCAGTCAAGAAATATTACCATATTCATAATAATTCAAGGGCTGAGCTACAATTCAGGTCACATCAGAAGTGGGCTTAGAACTGAGACCATGATTGTGAGAGGAATACGGTGTCAGGACCTGCTGTGCAGAAGGTGTGATGTTTGTTATAAATTCTCATTGAGCTGAACAAACACATCAGTCCACATGTCAGGGAACTCCTATGCTTATGGTGTATAGTTCCTTGACTCCAGCAATCAGCTCACTATTTACTCTCAAAAATGTTGGCTTAACAAGTCCTTATCTTTTACAACACCCTTTGACAAGCTCCCAGTCCTCACAGCAAACTTCAGTACAGAGTACAGGGTAGAATATGATAGCTGCACTTTGCCAAGACAAAGCAAGGGAGGTCAGAAATAAATACTGAAAAGAGAAAAAAAGAGAAGATCACCAGTCCTTAGATTGATACACACAACCAGCATTGCTCCTGCTTCATGGATGGTCTGGATTTGTGGTCAACAGGTGTGGGAGGAGGAAGAGAGAGAAAGTAGGATCTATCCACTTCCTTTTCTGGTTTACCTGGTGCACACCTCTTTCGTAAAACAGGTTTTTCACACCATTTTTGTTACATTGTTTGTGCATGCACAGACAGCTCTTTAGAGCCCTCTAGGAAGTGAGTCAGAGGGGGAGGGAGTTGATGCAAGGTCACTGAGCACAAGCCTCAAGGCAGAAAAGGAAGTTGGCTCAGAACAGGGCTGCCCCATATCTCCACAGGATCCTTTCTTCCATTAACAACTTTCCTGTCACAACAGTCAGAACATCTGAGACAAAACCTGCCTACATACTTACGCCTGATTCTCCACATACGGATTGAGGCATAACTTTATCAGTGATTTATCACTTTTTTGGGGATAAAGTCCTGTGGAAATATTTTCATGATTTGGACAATTCTGTCAACAGCTCAGTGTCAAATGTGGTCCCATAAAAAGAAACCTATGCAACTGTTAGTCACCTAAGATCAAATTGTGATTGCAAGTTCATTGTATAAGAGAAAATGGAAATGACAAAGAAAGAAGAGAAGCTAGAAACTAAGGTATCTCTTGTAAACAGTGAAAAGCACAAATTCACAAGAAGAGCAAAAACTTGGTATGGCTGTGCTGCAGTTAAGGATAAATTAAAAATGCTTGAACTATAAAAATTGCAGGAAATGTACAAAAATGCATGACTTTTATATACCTTTACTTTGCTTTTCTAACATCTTTTTCCCTTTCAGCTAGATTTTTTTGGAGCAGTTTCATGTAATCCCAGTGTGGGGCAGCAAAACTCAGAAAACTGAATCTAGTCTGTCAATGAAAACTTGACTAGAAAAGAATGTTTAGAGTACATATAGCCTACATCACAAGCTTTCAATTTCCTGTATGCCAGGAACATGTTACAGAAGAAGCAATTGAGAATTCTACACAAAATTTTAAAAAGTGAAATATTCACTGTAAACATGCTATTACATTTAAGTCTCTTCTCCTGTGTTGTCGGAAGATATTTTTTAATAATTCATTAGTTCAACTTCTATTGTATTAGGTTTTATTAATACTTTCTCCCCTATGAAAGCTGTTCCACATATTTGAAATTGTTGTCTCCTATAACTATTCACTATTGTAGAATAAGAATCTTTTGAATTTGTAAAATGAAGAAGAAAATCCTTTTAATTCCTGGGATAGTTTTTCAGAACACCACTTCTATTCCTTAAGTGATTACAGTAATTTGGACATTGAGTTATTTGAAGACATTCACTGGAGAGGGAAAAAAAATGGGAATGAAAAGAATTGTTTATATAATTTTATCTTACCAACGGAATAAACCACAGTGTGTTTCAAACAGAAAAAGAAGGAATTTGGGATAAGGTATATCATTGCTCAAGCAGCCTAGAAAACAGGCGTATTCAGTGAAAAAAATCTTATTTACATATCTACTTCATGTCTTTCAACTTGCCTAGATATTCTATTAAAGGGAGAGATGTGTGTGTCCTACAACAGAATTTGAGAAAACAGCAGAAATCTACTATTAAAAATATCTAGAATCCAAATTCTTTTACAGAAGAGTCAATGTGAAAGACATGAAAGGAAAAATTATTCCTATCAGAGGGCAGATTCGTTGAAAAGAAATGGCATCTGGATAAAGCAATTATTGAGGATAGGATCTTAGGAAAAACTTTTATTTCCTATCATAGGTTTGGCAAGTGCGTTGGACAGTGAAATGTTGAATGTATAGGAGCAATGAAAGTGGAAATGTCATGTTGGGTACCAAATATATTTGTTCAAATAAAAAGTTTGTCTCAGATTATGGTAAATTAATTTTTTGCTATTTTAAATAATACATATTTAAATGCTCAGAAAAACAATATTCTTATGAGCAGTGAGTGATTTTATGTAGTTTGGGGCATTCTGTCAGGTCCAGACATTTTCTGAAATACTGATACATCTTCCCAGAGTGTGTTGATAATAGCAAAAATGCAAGATTTTTGAACAAAATACTTTTGGTTTGGTCTGATTTTCTTTCCTGTGGACTATTTTAATGGACACCAAACAAAGCTATCAGCTTCACCTGAGGTGCACAAACTCAGTAGGTTTAGATAATTCCCAGAGACATTGAAATATAGTCAATCAATGTATCTTCTTACAGGGACATCTTGCTATTCACTGTTAAATGATAGTAATTTAAACAAAGAATATATTATGGAGTTTTAATAAATCTGTCTGAAAAAACCCAGCATTGTTTTGGTATAGACATTTTCAACAGACAGCAGGTTGCAGCAATGAATTTTTTGGCATTTGCTAACAACTATCACTCTTGCCTGAGAAAACTATGAATGTCTGCCTTGGAAAGGATGACTTCTGCTTATGTCATGTGTGTTTCTGACCAGGCATAAGCCAATACAGGTCAAGTAAGCTTCTTCTTATTAACCCATGCAGAGTATTCATTAACTGTATCTATCCCTAATGTTGTTCTTTGAAGGTATATATCAACAAAATAAATTAACAAATGTATTTTATTGTCACTTCAGTGAATAGTATTAAATACCTGACTATGAATCACAACCATGTTTCTGTTTAAAAACCATTATTATAATAAAATACTTTTAGCATTATTATAACATAAAATTATCCACACAGTGGCCAGGAGGAGACAACAGTGACATTGAGCAAGTGATTACTGGAATACGCATGTTCAAGACTACAATATCATTGTAAAAATTTCACTTTCATGTTAAAAGAATATTAATTAGTTTTTCCTTGAACACTTCCCTACAGGGTATCCCTGAGATGACTCTATTTTTTTCTTTTTAATGCCAAGAAAATGGGCTGCAATAACAGCTGGAAGTAACTGGTGTGAGCCAGATGGATAATCGCACCTTAGAGAAGGGTTTGTTTTGAGGGTTGTCTTATTACTATTCAGGGTCAAGAGCTACAATTTTCAAATGAATCAATCTGATCAAAGGGTTGAAAGATAAAGACAATGGCTGAATAGATAGAGCTCTATGAATTGTGTAAATACCATTTCAGTCTTGATAAGTTTGTTCTTATAAAACTGTCTTGAATGCCTTAACATTCTCTATTAAGTCAGTTAGTGTAAATATAAGAAGAAAAATAGGAAACATGTTTCCTAAAGAGCAGGTATTAAGGAACATGTATGTCTGTATTTAAATCCAGGAACTTTATTCTCTGTGATATGAGGTTAAGGCTCCTTTCATCCACAAAGAAAGGCATCAAAGTAAGAGCGTTTCAATGGTACGTGAAACTACTTACTAAGAGGGAAGAATGGAGGGGATCCAAACGACACACTTGTTACACTCCTTTTGAAAGGCATTATGCATGAAAGGATGAAACTTTAGTTTATTGTCTTATGACAATTATAATTTCAGTTCCACTTGAAACAAGCTTCTGTAGTGTCTCAGTACTTTTTAAATTAAAAGAGAGCATTATATTCACCTGCCTTGTTTTGAAGTGGTGTGCAGAAACAAGGTATGAAATGGATGAAACTGACAATCGGTGGAGGCAGCCTCTGAAGAGCTGGTCCCCTACTTTCATTTCTCCTGCTTGCCTCTGGGCAACAGCATATGTGAATAACCTGTTTCTCTGTCGGGTTTAATAGGTCAGCATTGCACAGTGAGGGCACACAGGAGGTCTTGCTTGTGTTCACCTGAAATATCTGTTATATTTGAAAGATTACACTGTATAGCTGTAACCTTTCTAGGATCAGCAAAAAGCCTGTTTACCTGGGTGTTCTTCCAAAAGAAGTTTAAAAATAATTTTGTTTATATATGCATCAAACCAAATCCTGGGACAAAACATAAGGACCCGCCTCAAATGTCATTTATAACTTTGCTTTCTGCCTTCAGTGAAACCATTCCTGGTTTGGTCCCATATGATGTTACAGCACTGTGAACTTTAATACATGCCTGTGGAAGGTACTCATTCTCTGTGCTGAAATGAATCTCCCTGCAGGCATGCTTAAGGCTCTTTTGCTTTAAGCTTCTCTAGTATTCACCTTATGCAGTGCTATTACCCATACCAAACTTTCTTCTAAAGCATCACCACTAAGAGTATAAAGGTAAAGAGACTTAAACACTATCTTGTGTGTGCTAGGATACAGTCTTTTCTTTTTTAGAAATTTGCCCTTACCAAAATGAGATTTGACAGAATAAAAGATTTTTCAAAGTCTAAAACATGGCAAAATCATCTGTGCTGCGCCTCTCTCTGTAGTTTCTTCACTACTGTGGAAGCACTGCAGAACAGAAATTACAGTGTGTTTTTTTGTTTGGCTTGGGGTTTTTACACAAATTACTTCTCAGAGATTTAATTATTTTTTTAAATGAAACAATCCTGGTGATTGATTTTGAAAAACTAGACGCTACTTCCAAGGCTTCAAACTATAATGTCATAAACCATCTCAATTTTGAGACAAGCATACTGAAAAGTAAATCCTTCAGGAAAATAAAACACATGCTTTACAGACTGTCTTCTTGGACTGTGCCAATTTGACATTTCTGAATAAATAGCTTTTGGTATGCAGTTCTCTTGTGAGCATTATGAATAGTTTTTAAATGACATTTGTCATTCAAATACTAATGAAAACTATAACCATTAGAGACAGTGGAGATTTAAAACTAATTTAGGATTTGAGCAGCTAAATTGACACCAATCTTTGAGAGACAGAGCAGCAAATTACTCTTACAAGTAGAATAGGCAAAAGGAGATGTATATTTTATGCACAGATTTTTCTACATTTCTGTAATTAACACCATGTCCACTAATGAAAACTAAAATTGAAAATATTGCTCAGTTAAGTATTTGTGCGAATTGAGCATATGTAAGTGTACATATCCATTTTAGTGTGAAACAATGATACTGAGCATACTAAATAGCTGGAAATGTGATATTTTGTAAAGCAAGAAAGATATTACACCCAGTTCTGGGGTCCCAAAAACAGGAAAGCCATTGACCCATTGGAGCAAGTCCGAGGGAGGACCACCAAGACTGTTAGAGGGATGGAACAGCTTACCTATGAGGCAAGGCTGAGAAAGGTGGGGTTTCTCAGCATGGAAAAGAGAAGGCTTTGGGGTGATCTAGTTGTGGCCTCCCAGTACCTGAAGGGACTCTACAAGAAAGATGCAAAGGCGCTACTTACAAGAGCGTGTAGTGGTGGGGGAACAGCTTCAAACTGAACAAGTGCAGGTTTAGGCTAGATATTGGAAAGAAGTTCTTTACTCTGAGCCAGAGGTACAGTTTGCCCAGAGCATCTGTGGATGCCCTGTCCCTGAAAGTGTTCTGAACCAAGCTGGATGGGGCCCTGAGCAACCTGGTCTAGTGAAAGGCTACTGTCAGCCCCCTGCTGCCATGGCATGGAAATTGGAATTAGATGGTCTTTAAGGACTCTTCCAACCCAAGCCATTCTGTGATTCCATGATAACACGTGATACAAATTACTAGAGAAATTCTTTTCTGTTTTAGAGTAAAAGACATTAACAGAAAAAAATTACATATTTTGCAAGTAATTTAGTCATTTAACATATGACACAGCAGCTCAATGCAGTAAAGAGGCTGCTTAAGAAACAGTTGACACCACAAGTAAATTTTAAAACATTCTTTCAGAGAGACCACATCCTTTACTCTCAATGGTTTGTTTAACTGGGTTTTCTGCCCTGTGTAGCCAGAAGGTCAAAAAAACTACAGTGAAGGAGAAAAAAATCTATTATCTTTCCAGTTTGGCTTTGAGAGCATCTGTGATAATCGAGGATGGACATACCCATTGATAAAATCTTCTGACAGTAGAACACCTATAAAATTGAACTTAGTCAAATGATTACTTGATTAATGTGATGTATAGACTACAGATTAATCAAGGAAAGGCTTCCAGTATATTAATTCAACTGCCATCTCACATGTATGCTACTTATCCTACATTCTAATAGCAACCAACTCCCTAGATGTTATCAGGGGTTTGACATTTTCTCTAATTACATATGAGGCTGATGGAAATTTAATTTTGATGAAGTCACTTCCTAGCACAGAAAAGTACTACTTGTCCGTAAAATGTTCTACAACTCCCTTTTTCTTACTGAACAGAGAATAGGTGTATTGTGGGTCTGTGCCAACTACATCAAGATCTGCACTTTGTTTGGGTCATTTGATGACTTTCTCTACAGTCTGTAGCTGCTTCATCACAAGGATCTCTGCTGCTTTCATGAGAATGCTTACATATAATGGAAGGGTTCCCAGAAAATGAGACAGGCACAGTGACAGCATTTTATATTTTTCAAATTCATTTTGCAAATTGAAGCAAGCAAGATCTGCCTAGATTTCATGTTAGATGAAGAATTACTTTTCCCCATCATGCTAACTCTTTAAAAGTGGAAAATATGATTTAGTAATGCATAAAAGTATAAGATTTAAGACCCTACTTACTTTATAAGACTAAGGATGGATGCCAGAACACCAGTTTCTCCTATGTCAGTCGACTGCATCACATATTTGACTTTAAAAAGAAAATACGTTGGTAACATAAGACACAACATATAATCTCAAATTAAAATTACTACCATTTGTTTCTCAAACAGGAAGAAATAGCAGTTTCTTTCTGAATAGGTAACTGGCCTAAGACTCCTTCCTGTGTGTAACAGTAGCAGATTTTCCTCCAACCATTTTAATGCTAGATGCAGCTGACTAGGGTTTTTTCCCAGGTGTGTAGAAGATAGGACAACTAGAAACAAATTTCTGATTGCACAAAAGCAAAATAATCTTTTTAGAGGGGACTTCATTTCTGGTTCAAAATATAGCATCAGTGGAATGTCTGACAATTACCCAAGGGACTTGTTCTGACACATCTTAAAGTAAAGCAAACAAACATTTCTATGCAACCATTTTGCTTTAAGTTTCACAGAATGTACATTAAAAACAATCAGAAAAAGGTCAGCACTAAAATAAACCATTGCAAAAATTCTCAAAATTAAGAATTTTTGCTAACCCAACTGATTTTGTTGCTTTACAGTTCATAAACGTGTCCTATTTCAGTTTCATTTCATGTGTCACCTCACATGATGGAGCAATAAAACCTGATGGAGACTCAGAGGGGAAAGGATAGGGCCCCATGTGATGCTTTAGGTTTTAACTTTTATATTTTTCAAATTCTGTAATGCTTAGTGTGTGCCTCTGAAGTTTCTCGCAGCCTGTTAACTTCTGCCCTCTTGTGCTAGGCAGACATAACAAAGCCTCTCCAGGCCTGCTCTTCAAGGACACTCAGACCATCCTAGGCCCAAAATGTGTAAACCAAAAGCCTCTAAGGGGAGCAAGCAGAGGGGAAATTACATCATTAAACTGAAGTTTTAATTGGAAAATTAAATCTGGTAGGAAAATGAACCAAACTTATAAAAGTGTGAAGAACTTGTGACCTGTTGTCCATCCTGGGGTCCCCCTTGGCAGCAGTCTCTGGCCACCCCAGGGGTACCTTTGAAGGCCCTTCAAATAAATACCCACTTTTATTCCCTTACTTCTGTCTAGTCTCTGTTTCTAGGAGGCCTCTTAAGGCATCACATGCCCATGAAGCTCAAGGAATAAAGCAGGATGTGACTGAGCTAAGCTTTTGCAAATAAGCTGACTTCATCTCAGCACACAGGGGATCAGAGGGAGGCCTTTGCTTTAGGTAAAGGCCTACCAATAACTGAATGCAGCAATTGGTGGCTCCTTGAGTTCATTTAAAGAGTATGAATATTTCTCTGAGTTTGTTGAGCTATCATGGAGGGGTGGGGTGAATACATGATTCATATCAACATAGAGTACAAAAACTAGACAGTAAGCAAAAAAATGGTAAAGGAAACAATGGGCTTGAGATGCCTTCAGCCCATGTATTTTTTCCTGAGGAAGGTGGCTGCCCTGTATTGTGATGTATTGGTTTGAAAACAAACCAGTGGGAGGCCACAAGTCAAGATTGAAATTAATAGAAAAAATTAGAAGCAAGCAAAATAATATAAGGAAAAAACACAGGCAAAGTTAGATACAACCTGATACCCTATTAGGGTGGTCGCAGCAGTCCAACTGAAGTGATCCAGTGGAGACAATGATCCGATGGAAGGTGCAGTCTGCAGCCAAAGGTCCATGGCAGCTCTTGTCCTCTGGTTACCTTAGGTAATTCTAAGAGCAGCTTATATCCAGGGGGGAATGCCCGACTCCCCCCTCCTGGGTGGAGCATCTCACAAGAGGATGAGATAGGTCCATGAGTCATTGGGTGGTTTCTTGATGGCCCATTGTCTGTTATCAGGGGTGGGTCGATAGCAGGTGATAACAGCTAACAGCTAATGGCCCACAGCTGGTGGTAATAGAATACTTAAGTACGTCTATTTTTAACCTAGGACCTGTGATGGTGAGCATTTTATAGAGGCCAATAGGGGAGTCACATTGTGATTGAGCAGGACATTGCAATTGCCATGTTGCTAAGTGTAACTTACAGTTGTCATTTGGATTGTGTTTTTAGTATATTTTGCATTGCTCTACTAAATCAGAAATCCTATATGTGAAATATCTTCAGTTAAGTAAATTTCACATCAAACATTACAGCCTCCATGCATGGAGTATCTAAAAGAGCTTGGTCAGGGAGTATTGGACTCCAATAACTCAGGACAGGGATATTTTTTTCACAGAAGCTACAAAAGTTCTCAGTTCTCCAGTCCATCTGTGGGACAAAGGTTAGTAAATTTGTAGGTTGAATGACAGGTGTTGTGAACCCCAGGTCTGCCTTTTACAAAAACTGCTGTCTTTGCTTTCTAAAACATAGCCTGCTAAGAGGCATAGAATCCCTACAGTTAGGTTTATCAGCTTTCAAACAAGAACAGATCAATCAAATAAATGAAACTTAGTTCTGATATGTCACAGATTACACAAAAAATGGATTGAAAGCAATTTTTTCATTTACCTTCCATTGACAAACATCTGCCTTTTCCTCCAATCTTTCTGGTAGTACAACAGCTTTCCAGGATTTCCTGGCTGGCAAAAAAAAATCACACAGTGACCCCTTTGGCTTTTTCTTCATTGTCCCACTATCCCCAAAAGACAGTAGTCTTTGCTTACTGCTTCTCTTCTTGGAGCTCTACAAGAAGTGACCCTTATTCCCAGTGAATCCAAGGGACAGACTCTCCATAGATAGTTTCACTCCAGCCCAAGTCGACACCTTTGGACAAACCAAGGTGCAGCTTTTTTTCCCATTTTCAGCCTTTACCATTTAATTAAATATTGCCCACAATACTGAGGTAAATTTTGTACAAATACAGCATGCAGTTACGCCACTCAATTTCTATCTTCTCACTACAAGGAAACGTCTTGCAGAGCTATGTAGTGATGTAACAGAGGAAAAGTCCCTAAAACATGTATCTCAAAAAAACCCAAAAAATTATCCATTTGTTCACTCTATATAACACATAAAATATAACCTTCAGCACAAAGTCTGCCACAATCCCCACAGTGATTCTCTTTCTTCTTTTACCTATTTTCTCTGCGAAGGGATAAGTTTTCATCTTCTTGAAAACTTGTTAGCTTTCATATTCCTGAAATTCAGAAGTATCTTGAAGTTTTTTCACGTCAGTCAATTCCTTCTGACTGCCTCTCCAGTTGCAGACTGAAGTAGGGAGCAGTCTCTACCATGACATCTCCAGCATTCAATACCAAAGAACAAAGACATATTTGACTTACACTTCTAGGACTGATTTGTATCTACAAAATAATCTTACACTTGGTTTTGCCCACCTGGATGGCCCTCATTAAAATTACTCACCTTTTATCTTCTTGCTTCCCAGCACTCTTATCTTTGTATATCATATTCTGCATGGTGTCCAGCAGACAGAGTCCTGTTGAGTGCTGCTTTGTCAGTTGTACAATTCAGATGGACTGTTGCTCACACACAGCCTTCTGCACTGGGGAGTCTTTCTGGAATTAAAATACTTTGATTAGCTCCCTAGCCTTCTTTGGGACTTTTTTCAGTTCCTATGTCCCTCAAGCACTGCATTTTTTTCTCTAATTCATAAATCTTTGAGATGTCTGACTGATTTTCTGCAGTTAGATTTATGTGTTTTTCCTTTATCTAGTCAAAGTTCCTCAAATTCAAAAGGTTTGAAAGTATGGAAGATAAAGGATTTTTTTTTTCTCATTCATTCCCATGGTTTAGGCCATAGATTTACTTTATGTGCTGCCTTGTTTATATCTGGTAGGGATCAGCTTTCCCATGCTTAGGCTAACTCCCTTTCTCTTCAGCCTCAAACTGTAATTTAGTTTCAAAATGCTTTAGTTGAGGTCCTTTTTTTCCAATAAGCTTTTACTTATTTGTTCAGAAAAACTCACTTTTTATTCAACCATCAACTTTTCTGCTTCCCATACTGTAGGAAGGTTTTCAGAATAACCTGGGACTGACAAATTAAAAAAAAATATATTTTTTTAATCCAGGGATTTTTCCAGCTGGGGTTTGAATCTGCCTAGTTTGCCTCTCTTACCATGCTGTGGAGCTCCACTGTCTGCTTTCCTTCTGAAACGAGTGGGTGCTGACAGGCGTGCTCTACTTGGTGCTTTCTTCCAGAACCCTTGTTATTAGTTTTTTTGAATCCTTGACCATCACACCCATTTGCTTTTTATGTGATAGTCCCACCATTAGTTTTCTGATCTCTGAAGCTTTTCTTTCGCTCTAACTTTTCCTCATCAGATCAGCTGTCTTCTTGCCAATCTTGTTAGTTTCCTGTCTTAAAAGGAAAATGAGAAAATAACTCCCTTGAATGTCACAGAGTACATCTCTTCTATTTCTGTTCTCAGCAAAATAATTCTGCCCTGCTGAACTCTTAACTCCAAGAAAATTGGAAGTGTCTTAACTTTCTTTCAGATAAATATTATGCCTAGACATTTCCCACTGCACAACTCATGGCTTCCAACACATATGGAATTCTTCTAAAGGCATGGGATTTTCCCCCAAGCCACCTGAAATTATGAGATTAGAGAGAATTAATGCCTTAAAAGAATTTAGGGGTATTTTGAAAAGTATGCTTTAAATTAGGGAGCCAGTAATTGAAGTAAACACAATTTAGAAAAAGAACTTATAAAATCTACAAATGAATAATGATAAAATCTGGTTTTGAAATATTTTATATGAATTTGGCAGAGNGAGGAGAGGAGCATAAAACTTCTGATTTTCAGTTTAGAAGATGCTTGCATGTTTTGTGAAATTTTCAATTTAGAAGGGGCTGGAAAAATTTCAGATGAGCAGTGGTCCAATTATGCAGTGCCATTTGGTACTCTTAAGAAGAAACAGGAATGTGAGAATGGCCCAGTAACTGACTTAAATTAACAGAGTAAACATGAACACAGCATACTGTTTTAAAATTCATGAATTGTGAGAAAATGGACAAGTGCTTGTAATAAATTTACAACAGTAAAATAGTATTCTATGTGTGGTTTTCAACCCATTAAACATTCTCCTTCCAGAAGTGCCTCTCGTGCTTAGTTCTTGAACAACAGACATCTGTGTATGACTGCTGTCTCCATGTTACTGATTCTGATTTTATAGCCTGGAACGACTTGCTTTTATCTCTTCCAAAAACTGACACAAAGAAAATGTATTCAAGAATTTAAGACTGTAGAGTATACTTGTTAGCAGCCGTGAAATTGATACAGCATATATAAAACAAGACAGGTATAATTTTCCTCATGCAAGTGTCATTACTATCTTTTTCTGAATGTCTCTATTGCCACAGTATCAATTAATAGAAATGGTATTCCAGTGAGTCACCTTGTTTAAGCAGAAGGGCTAAAAGAATTATTGAGACAGAGCAAACAATTCTAAAATAACACAACACAAAGAAGTAAAGTATCTGCCAGTCACAAGCAATGTCAGTGCCATGATCTACCTCTTCTCCCTGTTTCCTTACAAAGCAGCCAAAAGATATGTCAAGCAGTCAAATGTTGAGATTAAAAAAATACTGCAAGGAAGGGAAGGAAACAGAATCTGAGAAGAGGAAAAGTAAAACCAAAACCAAAACTGAATAACTCCAGCAATAACATGAAGTAATTCACCTCACAGATAACTACTGCAATCTTACATTAAACTCAAACAAAATTTATATATCCAAGAAAAAGAAGGAGAACCTGCAAGGTGGTTGGTTACTGACAAAATGGGATGAGAAAAAACCCTACCATGTTCTTATGTCCTCTCCTTGCATGTTTCCTATATACAATCCCTCACTGCATAATGCAACTTTCTCTAATGTGCAACTTAACCTTATCTGTCCCATTACAATTTGCCTCAGCATATTTTTAAAACAGAATGAAAGATGTGAGCAGTAGCATTGATCCACTCGGTTTCAAGAATAATTTTGGCCCTACAGCTAATAAACCTGGAGCTGATAAAGCTGATAAACACATGATAAACTGACAGTAAAGTGCAAATGCTGTCTAGATGTTAATTTTGTTTATAATGAACGCTTTAGCATACAGTAACTTCAGCAGTCATTCTCTCTCTTTAATATAAGAGTAACATATTAGGATCCCTCAGACAAAGGAGGGATCCTTTTTGTAGGTCTCAGTGAAAGTGCCCCAGGACATCCATCTGAAGGCTCTCTCTCAGAAAAAAACTGAGCAGTTAACAAATATTTGTTATTAACTTGATAAGAGCAAACAGGTACCCTGCTCCAGTGCAGAGGCAGCACTGGAGAAGACAGGTTCTTCAGATCTCCCAGTCTTATCCTGCAGGCTTGAAAGTCTTGAAATTTTCTTCATAATTAGAAAAAAAAAAAGGTGTCTTTTGTCCTGTTCATTTAAATGGATACAGTAGGTCACACAGTCTATCAGATACTATCAGTCTGATTGAAATGTGCATATTTATTTTCTAGACTAAATGATGAGAGGTAAAAATTAGAACAAGAACCTTCTGCTTTAAGTGTGAAATTTTCTATCCTGAAAACAAAATCACAAATGAAAACCGATCATTTTGGTAAGGTTTTGCACAAGTCTAGCTAACAAATGAAACTTCTACAGATATAATTTTTAATAGCAGATTCTATTCCCTCCAGTCCAGATCAGTGGAGGTGTCATTTAAGGGGTCGCATCTTTATGGAAAGGAAATGTTTGCTATAGCTAAACTGCACCCAGATTCCTACCAAACAAAAGTTTGACATGCAAGCATGAAGTTTAGACATGGCTCTAAAGATAAATCTTAATTGGCTTAAAGTAATACAGGGACAGTGGGAAGTAAAAACATGTGATGATATGTAATATAAACTGATTATTTAGTACCTTATATAACACTCAAAATTTCAAAGATTTTGTGAAAAATCTCATCACTGAAATGTCTGTATCAGACTCCAAAATTGAAGCCAGTTAGTAATCAACCTCTTGACATGGCAAACATGCAAACCACTTTTAAAGACCAGTTGAAAGGTAATATCTGATGAGCTCAAAGTGGCCAGGCCTAAGCCAGCCTGCTTGGCAAAGAAAAAACATGCAGAAACTGACCACTGAGTAGCCTTTAGCATGAAGAATCTGCTGCTGTCAACAAGAAATTCTGATAAGCAGTGAGGTCATGGCATGATAAAGTTGTTCTCACCTAGTAAGGCCAGAAGCCATGCAATTACTTCTGACAGGTACTTCTCAGTAATTGTCAGAGATACCGTTAGGGAAAATAAAAGTTTCCTAATAAGATAAAGGTCTCTAAAAAAGTTCAGTAGGTAGGTGTTGGGCCATTCCCCAGTTCATTTGAAATACCTTGTATTTTATGATATTCCAAACATGCTCTGAATCTGTTGAAACTGTAGGGATTTTCAAGAAGGCTTACTGAGGTAAAAGCTTTCTTCCACAGATGTATCTGCTTTTGTTTCTGGACACTGAGAAATTGTTACCACCTTCTGGGTTTGTGGTAGCTACTGGTGTTAATTCGTACAGGTGTCACGAGTGATGCTTTTCAGTGGTGCTTGAGTAATTTTATTATAGAAATATTTTAAAACCCTGAACTAAATACTCAAATCATGTGAAAATGGCAAGATATCGAAGTGATGGTAGAAAATCTATCATTTCAGCCTCAACAAGGAAAGGAATACATTAATAAATGGGGAAGTTTGAGTTTTTCAAAGGAAATTGCTGCAAGACTTATAACATCATGTTCCTCTGTATTATACATAGTTCAAGCCAGTACATTTAGCTACAGGTTGAACCATAAATGGATAAACAAGAAATTTCAGGGACAGTGAAAGAAAGGGACAAAAAAGAGGTTCTGGAAAGAGAGCATTATAGCAGACTACAAAGTAGAAGTAATGAAAAACAGTGGAATCAAATAGATCTTCTTACTTGAAGGAGAATGTTGGGTTTTTTTCCAAAAAATAATAGCAGACTGAGGTAAAGTATAAGAAAGCAATAATTTACTAGTAAGTTAATCTGCACTCATTTTTTGACAACACACACAAGCACAAAAAAAGGAAATTCCGAAGTGGGCAGTGATACCAGGAACATTTAGTACAACAGCAGCAGACTGGAGAAATTCTATAAAAATGAGAGACAAGAGCACAACCAGTCTGTAATTTGTAATATTTATAGAATCAAGAGGAAGAGTAAAAGCATTTCTGAAGCAAGCAGGGAATGCAGCTTGGAGCACAGCAGCAACATAGGGAACAGTAGAGACAAAAAGGTCAATATGTCAAAAATTCCTTTGTCACTCAAGTTCTATAGCTTGCTGGCAGTAATACAAAACAAGACCTTTCAGAAGGGGAATCAAATCAGCAGGATAGGTAACATGCAGTGAGGGGATGAGGTGAGTGAGCTGTGACACTTATGAAGACTGAGGTACTGTAGGCTTTGGAAGAGACTCAAATAGTAAAGAAAGAATTATATCTTTAAGAAGGTTGTCAGCATGCAACCTAAGGGGTTGGATGGATCAAATTCTGCAAACACTAGTGCAAATTGAATAGGATCAAACCCTACTTTAAGTAACCAACATTCAGCATGAGTAGGCAGGCCCTCTTCTCCATATTCTCTTTGTCTGATCGTGGTTAGCTTCAAACTTAGATGTACAGTATTCAGACTTGAAAGTGCTATGAGAGTTGAATTTCTTTCTAGCTCAGTTCAGAAAGCTCTCTGAGCAGAATTGAGATGTGGAGCTATGGCTAAGAAACATATGCATACAAATCTGAAAGAAACTTCTCTTGCCTATGAAGCATCTCTGTTCTGATGTGCACTTACTGAACCTCCCCTTAGTCACCCATAGCACATTTAACTTAGTGGATCGTGCCTTAAGTAAGCTGCTTTTTAATTAGCACAGAATCTGTCACTTCAGAGACCTCACTGACTTATTATAAAATTAAGAAATATCCAATATCTTATATATGTTGATGACAGGGTAAACTTTTGACAGTTTACTTGGGCTGGAGTCCTATGGAAAGTAAACCTTCAGAAAATTTAAATAGATGTGTTTATACAAGCCAATTGCTAATAGCAGGGTCGTTCAAAAAGCTGAAGATAGACAATTCCAAAACCTAAAAATAAACGTACATTTGTATTTGAAAGATAGGGACAGAATTTTCTATTAATATTTTAGTTTTGCTGTCTCCCTTATTTCCTTTAAGCCAATACTGAGTGTTGGTTGAGATTGTCAGCTGAAAATGTTGAGATGGTTTCTTCTTTGCAGGAGTGCTCACTATTCCGCATTATGAGAAAACAATCATCTTCTGAGCAGCATAAGAAGTTCCTAATTCTAATGATGACTTAAAAGAAAAAAATCACAAATTATCCAAGTTTTTAACTTCAAGTGTAACAATTAACCTGCACAAAAAGTATTTTGCCTTATTCTAAATTTGAAAGAAAAGTTCTTCAAGATAGAAACCGTCAAGGTGTTCCATGGAAAATGCCACAAAAATGACATCTCAGTGATTTATAGGGTACTTAGTTTATCACTTGAATGACATATTAAACTGCAATTCTGTGGGGAAAGAGCTGCCCAGAATTCTTGAGAAATCATCATATCAAAAATAGTATTCATCTTTTATTAATAGCTAAGAGTTGTAGAAGGACTCTTAAGTCAAACTCTTCAAATTAGGAGTTGATGGAGGCTGAAAAATAGTGCGTAGCATACTATTTTATTGTCTAGTAATAGAGGTAGTTTTGACAATTGCTGCCACCTTGAAACCAAGAAGCTGAGCTCTGAACCTTAGTTTAACAACCTGAAAGACTAGAGCACTGAAATAAGTCCTTTATCCTTAGTCAATTTTCAACATTTATGTTCAGGTACATGACCGATTTCTTTTGGCACATTCACCCACAAACACACTGCTGTCACCCAGAACTGTGGCTGGCAGATTGCTTAGGGATCCTTGGCAGAACAGTAACACAACAAAGCAGTTATAATAAAAATTTACTTTTAACCTAGGCTCTGCAGATTGGGTCATTTTACAAAACTTTTATCGAAGACCCTCTGCATATCAGGTGATTTTAACCAGCATCCGACCCGCCCTACAGATTCAGGTCGTTTGTTCAGATGAACTGTAACTTGAGCTCAAAGCAAGCATACAAAACTCAATTCTTGGAAGAAGCAGACAAGGAGGGCAGCCTTGACCAATGAGAGCTTGTGTTCCTGCCATCCCAGAGTTCCAGCACGCAGCTGAGTGGGATTTGCTGCTGCACGTGGCAAGGTGTGTGATTTTTATGTTTTCCTGTTCTGCAGTGTGTGTCATTTTGATTGTCCCAGGCACCTGGACCCCATTTCATGGATGAAGGTGTTCATGGCCACTGACTGCCCACCTCACAAGGCAATGCAACAGTGTCTAGGAGCAGGGGGTCTGGCTACCACTGCAAGGTGCTCCAGAAGCTTTGTTTCAGCTCAGGCCTCCCAGATATTGCCAGAGTTCCATTTTAGGAACAGCCTCTTCATGAGGAAAGACAATCCAGAAGCCAAGGGTGATGCCACTTCCAGATCAGGCAGTACCTTCACCAACCAGGCACTGTCCTACAAGAACCAAGGAGGACCAAGCTGGGGTTGGGATCCATCAACCCTTAGGTTGTACACCCAGAGGCAGTGAACTCATGCCTCAGATCTGAGGATAATCTAGGAAGCTGAATGAGAAAATATGGATCAGGAGAGGACAGGGATGACAGAGATGCAATGTAGGGTCAAGGCCCACCTAAAAGACAAAGCTGGAGATCAGGCTGCCTGTAACATAGGTCTGAGTTGCCTCCAGGACACAGGCCCAGATGCAGCTGTACAGCATAGCTCAAGCTGAGATTGGAAATCCAGGTCTGATGTTCTAGGCAGCCTCTGTAGCAAAGGTCAGAGGGTCTGTCAGCAGAGGCTCCAGGTGACTCTGACCGGTCTGGACCTTAAGAGCTCAGTACACTAAGTGACATGACTACTTCTGCATCAAATGTACCCAAAAAACCCCACAGTGCTGGTAAAAACTTATGTGAAATTCCTGTGATGCACAAAATTACCTTGGCTCCTGCTTCCTGCTGTTACAACTTCTTGCTGAAAAATACAGACAGATTCATTTTAATTGAATTCATGGAATTAAAATAGAATGTAATAAAGCTCCCTACTTCTAAACCACAAGAATTTCATTCACTTCCCTGAGATCATACAGCTCAGTAGCTGGGACCTGTAAGTGGTAAAACTGATCAATGTGCAATGGTTGTTAACTATTCTATCTGTGCCCTCAGTGAATTAGAACAGCTGTTTTCATGCTAGGAGAGAAACAACCATATATCTATGTTTTGCATTGCATCTTTTATCAAGCAAGATGAACAATCTTACTAAATATTTTCCAAAACTTTTCTTCTTTCTTTTTTTTTTTCTAATGGAACACCAACATGTCAGGAGAAATAACTGCTTTGAATGAAACTCACATTTATTACCCTGATGTGCACACACTTGATAATGTGGCTTTTATAATTCCCCTCATTTTTTGCTTTTACTTCTTATAGACCCTGTGCTTTTAAATGTGTAGAAATAGCACTAGCTATCATGCTTTGTGCGTTGTAAAGCACATTGAGTTATTTTGTTGCTTGTTACAAATGCAGTGCAGGTGGCAGGTCATAAATTAAAAGACTATTTTCATATAAAAATAGAAAATCACACAACTGACAGTTTCAAGATCAAGACAACAGTTGGTACAGGTATAATCATATTTCCCAAGCCAATTTATAAGGCATTTGTTTTCAGACTGTAAAAATTCACTTGAGGCATGATCAAAAAGTAATTATGCTAGGGACCACTTATCAGAGGACAGAAACAGTTTCACAGAGGAAGGCCTTCTGTACTTGCTCTCACAGATGTCTGCCTCAGAATAACGTCTTGTAAATGCTTTTATTAAAATTCCTTCTACAAATATTCTAAGCCTTTTTCAGGTAACAGAGATATTTACTTTTGGAAAATCTTTTATTGAAGATGTGTGCTGTGTTCCTCTAACCCGGGGTCTTTAAAAGTAGTTCCAATTATCTGTTTTCCTTAAAAGAAAAATTTTAATTCCAGGTGCTTTGAAGCATTAAAACTTTTGCTTGTCCTGTCTTATACTAGTAAAGGGGACTGAGATATCCAAGAAATCCTGAAAACTGAAAATGGGGATAAAAGTGTAATTAAGCAAGGGCAGATAAAAGTCACTGAAGGAGGCATAATGTGCTAAAATAATAATACATCATTGTAGTAAGTATATTTCTAAGCATGGATCAGAAATTGCTCTGTGATTGACAAGTACTTGCATTCTACTGACATTAAAACTTACACAAAGTTATATTTTTTCTAAAATTCATGTTGTTGTTTCTATTTTTAAAAAGAAGGATATATTGTTAATGGAAATTGTAGCTTACTTCTCTGTTTTTTTTCCAAGCTATTATAATGTTAGCAAAATGCATAACATTCTCATTTTCTGGGTACATTTTTCTGGCTAAATTTCAACCAGAACTTAACTAGTGCTGGTTCTACTTGACTACTTATTTTTTAATTAGGTAAGGTAGACTGTTTGGGCATGACACAAATAAATGGGTTATGCCCCCAAATGGCAACTTTAAAAGTCTTGCACAATATTTTATGAGGTTGGGAGACAGCTTTAACTGCATAAATTTTCAGTGTTTCTATGTAATGAAGATCAGCCATTCTCTGTTGGGTCTGGCTGGGATGGAGTTATTTTCTTCGTTTCAATCCACATGGTGTTGGGTTTTAGACATGTGACCAAAACAGTGTTGATAACACACTGGTGTTTAAGGCATTGCTGAACTGTGCTTGCACAGCATCAACATTGCCTGTGTTTCCCACTCCAGTAGGCCGGGGGTGATGCCTTTTCCTGGCCTTAAAATCAAGAGTCAAACACGGTTAGAAGGGAAAAAGGGGTTTTACCTTGGTATTTATTTTAAGGATCCTTAGGAGCACCACGACCAGGTGGAATGCACCTCCATGCACACTTCTATGCACACCCACCAAAGATCTGGTACAACACTATGGGTGTTACTAATTAGCAGATTATCAAAGATTCCCCAATGATAGGCTCAAATGAGCCCCCTTCCCCAAGGAATCTTCCCCTGGATGGTTCTTTCTCAGTTTACAAAATGTGTTCTGGAGAGGACGTTGGGGTCTGGGGCACACTGACCCGTCACTGCAAAGCTTCTAAAATGTTCAGTCTCCCAGCTTGACAAATAAATCTAAGAATGTAAGCTAAAAAACACTAAGAATACAGAAGCTATAAAGAGGTATATAAAAGAGGTATAAAAGAAGAGGAAAAAAAATCATCATGGCATCCTGGGCAGGCAAGATTTTGGGACAGGATACAAGCAGGATGGTGACCAAGTAACCAAAGAGATATACCATATCATATTGCATCATACCCAGCAAGAAAACTGAGGTGTGTTTTTCCAAAGAGGCCATTGTTTGTGGATGAGCTAGGAATTTGACTTTGGGTGGTGTGTAACTCCTCCAGCACCACTTGTTTGTTTTTATTTTTCCTTCAAACATTAAACTGCTTTCATCCTGACAATGAGTTTTTTATTACTTTTGTCCTTCCCATTCTCTCCCCCAGCTTGCTGAGAGGGCTTGAGAAAGGAATTGCATGAGGGTTTGGTGGTCACCTGGGATCACTTGAACGCTTCTACAAAAAAACCCTTGAATAAATGTCGTTTTCATGTCCTGGTGATGAGAACCACTTCAACCACATTAGATCCTTTTATCAATTTCAGTGATTTTAAGGTAACTATTGATATTTTAAAGTATGATTTAACACACCATTTTAGCTTTCCTTTAAAAATTATTTAAGAAGTACTCACTATATCAGATAGCTGTAGATGTTAAACTTGCAAGTCACTTGTCTCTTCAGATTCATGCCTGTGTATTTATTTTAATTAAACGAGTATTTATAAATATTTACAAATATTTATATATCAGGCCAGGTTGAATGGGGCCCTGAGCAACCTGTTTTAGTGGAAGGTATCCTTGCCCATGGTGGGGGTGTTTGAGCTAGATGATCTTAAATGTCCCTTCCAACTCAAACCATGCTATCATTCTATGATTTATTGAAACAATTAAACAATTTCAGGAAAAGATACATTGCTTCTTCAGAAACCATTAAGAAAGAGACATTTTTCTAACACACATGAAAGATTCTAAGAATTTTTTAAGGTCATACTGTAAATCGAAATTGACTTATATTTTTTTTAAAAGTATTAGAGTAGTTCATAAAAGTTGAAATAGACTTTTTAGGTCTTGTAATATACCCTGTGAAACTGGACAGACTGATGAACAAGAGAGATTAAAACTCCCTTCTACCGTGAAAGTCAGTGAAATTTGTAAGTAGGTGAAACAAAAATATATACTAGTGCACGCACCTCTATCATTAGATTATACATTTGCAAACTGCCTAAGAAAATGAATGAGAAACAGCCAGTTTCACATCCAGCTAAGACAGAAAACTGTACGCTTTCCTCCTTTCATGAAATCAGGTGAAAGTGAGATCATAAAAACTTAGTGATTTGAGCCAGCAGCACACTCCAACTGAACTTCAGACGCACTAACACAGGCTCACAGATCTTTTCAACTTGTTTCTTGAAAGGGAGAGTGAAGAATTCATAGAGAAATGTAAAAGAGTAGAGCTTCTAGTTTAGATTAAAGCAACTAACATCTTAGGAAGATGAATTTTAAATTACAGACCTAAATTAAATTAAAAACCTCTTTCTGTCAAAGAAATAATGAAATGATTCATCAAGATGGATATTTGCACAGAGTTCCTTCAGGTACTGACCTAATCAGCAAATATGTCTGACTTCTGTTTCCCTTATTGCCACCACCAAACAACAGGGGTGATGGTAGCAGTGTCAGGCTTCAAGTACCCCAGAGACTGGCAAGATGGAAATAGGAGGATTTCCCACATTCAGAAATATTTTTTTCTACAGTAACACACTCAGTATTTTGGAAGTTTTAGAGACCTATTTCACCATCCTAGGCTGAAGCAGTGTCAGACATATTTAACTGTATTTTTGACTCACGAGATTGTAAACCTTGGATGACTTGTTTGTAGATGACACCTTCTTATGCTTGCCTGTCTTGGAAGGCTGTTAACAGACCAACTAAATCTCCTTTACTGCAAATACCTGCTATTGTCATTTGCAATCCTCTCACAGAATGGAAAGACTCACATTATGTGTTGGTTGTCTCTGTTCGAAACAGAACCAGTTGCTTCATCTTGGTGGAGAACTCTAAAACATCTCTGTCCCCTCCTCAGTCACCTGGCTTTTGTGAGACACTGTCCAAGCTGAGAACTCATAGGCCCAGGAAATGAAATTTATCACTTTTGAAAATTGCTCTAGAGAGACAAAGCGAGAGCAGGCAGTCACCCTGCTGGATTTTTTCTTACGTTTAACTGATGAAATGAAAGAAATAAAAATCTATCCTAAAACATGTTTAATTTAAAACAGATCTAAAGTTCAAAAGTAATTTTTTAGGGAAGAAAAACATTAAGTACTTAATTTCAGCAAAGACAAAAATATATTTTAGCAGACGCATTCAGCATTAATTAATTATTAGAATGACCCAAGAATTTTTAAAATACCCATGCCAGTTAGAATATTTTGACTTTTTTTTTCCTTTGTTTTCCTTTGTACTTAGTGACAAATGCTGACAAAACAGCATTTTCCAGCAGAAGTGTTGCACTGATTTCCTTCAACCATCTTAACGTGATTGTGACAGATTGTACAATATAAAAAGCAATTCTATCAGCAAAACATACTTTACACATTACACCCACTATTTTCCCCTTTTAAAGCATCTATCACTGCTTCTAAAGGTCACATATTTCATGTTTCAGTGTATAGAGATAAAAAATATTTCCTCTTAACTTGAGAGATTAGCAAGGATGCCATACTAGCTTTGTTGTGCATTGGATAATTTCACTTATTATTCCTACTGTGACATAGTGCCTGGAATTCATTTTTGTGCGAAGCAAGACTTCCATGTGTGCAATGTTTGTACTGCAATAATGGAAACAAAACAAAAAGATTAATTAAATGAATGAGGTCTGATGCTTTGCTTCTTCCTCTTTACTATAGTACTACTGTGAAGCAAATATGACATGAAAAAAAATCAAATCCTGTTTCTAATGAGGTGAAAAAGATGTCTCTGCCCAATACCAAGCATTTTAAAATTCATTAAGTCCTTCTATTTAAGACCAAAAAAAAAATAGACGAGTGAGCTGTAGGAGAAACTTGCTTATGTCCAGCAGCAACAGCAATAAATGACTCAGAAGGAGGGATTTAAGAAGGGCATAGGTTTAAGAAAAAAAAGAAGGAGAAAAAAAAAGCCCAAGCAAACAATGTAAAAAAAGAACAAGAAAAAAAAAGGGCATGGAAATAGCATAGGCCACTACACCTTAGCATTTTATTCAAGGCTCCGATTATGTTCCATGGAGAGAAGAAGGTGTTTTTATAGATACTATACATTACTGATTAATTTGGACAGAGGATTGTTATTCTTATAATCTTCAGTGCTATAAAATTCCAGCTAACAGATCAGTGCTAGAAGGAAAAGGAGAGCTTTTCTTGTTAGGTATATCCATTTAAAGAAAGTTTTCAAGAAAATCAAGCTCAAAAATAAGAGTTGAAGAAATTAATTTATTTGCCAGTGTATTTAAGGAGTTAATGGTCATGACAAGCTACATTTATTGGAAAAATATAAAATAAAGGGTCTGGTGTTCTCCCAAGGGTGTTAAAAAGTCACCATTGTGCTGCTGGTCCAGAACAGAATAGGTACCCTAGCCTAGTTTACTTTTTTTTTATGTCAAGGGCTATCAATTTGCTGTCATATTTTGCAGTAAAGATTTTTACAGTTGTTTATGCAAACTTGCTTGAGCTACTCCAAATTTTTTTATCCCCAAAATTCACTTGAAAGAAATAAGGTAAAATTAAAAAAAGCCCACAAAATTAAATTATGCACATATAAATATATTTTGTTCTTTAAGAGAGTGGTGTCTTGAGTTTTCTCAACTCTTGATGTATTTGCTCATCCATTATCCTCCCATCTAAACTTGGACTCTTTTAATGTTCTCATGGTTAGATCCTCAAGACTCTTCACTGACAAATCAGAAATNGGAATGAGCCAAACACAGAAACAATCCAGTCCCCTACATCCCTCTTCTTCCTAAGCTCCACTTCATTCCAACATTCCTGACTCTCCTTCCCCTGAGCAGTGCAAGGGCTGCGGTCAGTCCATTGCATCTCCTCTCTGCGGTACCTTCCTCCCACTCTGTCCGAGCTCCAGCCTGGGGATTTTCCCGTCCTTCAGAATAAGCTTGCTCCAGCGTGGGCTCTCCATGGGCTGGGCTCTCCATGGGCTGCAGCTTCCCTCCGGGCAGGTCCATCTGCCCGCCGGGGTCTCTCCCTGCCCCNTCTATTTAAGACCAAAAAAAAAATAGACGAGTGAGCTGTAGGAGAAACTTGCTTATGTCCAGCAGCAACAGCAATAAATGACTCAGAAGGAGGGATTTAAGAAGGGCATAGGTTTAAGAAAAAAAAGAAGGAGAAAAAAAAAGCCCAAGCAAACAATGTAAAAAAAGAACAAGAAAAAAAAAGGGCATGGAAATAGCATAGGCCACTACACCTTAGCATTTTATTCAAGGCTCCGATTATGTTCCATGGAGAGAAGAAGGTGTTTTTATAGATACTATACATTACTGATTAATTTGGACAGAGGATTGTTATTCTTATAATCTTCAGTGCTATAAAATTCCAGCTAACAGATCAGTGCTAGAAGGAAAAGGAGAGCTTTTCTTGTTAGGTATATCCATTTAAAGAAAGTTTTCAAGAAAATCAAGCTCAAAAATAAGAGTTGAAGAAATTAATTTATTTGCCAGTGTATTTAAGGAGTTAATGGTCATGACAAGCTACATTTATTGGAAAAATATAAAATAAAGGGTCTGGTGTTCTCCCAAGGGTGTTAAAAAGTCACCATTGTGCTGCTGGTCCAGAACAGAATAGGTACCCTAGCCTAGTTTACTTTTTTTTTATGTCAAGGGCTATCAATTTGCTGTCATATTTTGCAGTAAAGATTTTTACAGTTGTTTATGCAAACTTGCTTGAGCTACTCCAAATTTTTTTATCCCCAAAATTCACTTGAAAGAAATAAGGTAAAATTAAAAAAAGCCCACAAAATTAAATTATGCACATATAAATATATTTTGTTCTTTAAGAGAGTGGTGTCTTGAGTTTTCTCAACTCTTGATGTATTTGCTCATCCATTATCCTCCCATCTAAACTTGGACTCTTTTAATGTTCTCATGGTTAGATCCTCAAGACTCTTCACTGACAAATCAGAAATGTGAAGATCATGCAAGAATTTCAAAACAGATTAGCAGTTTTGATGAAAAGTGAGTTTACATTAATATTTATTTGAAGATTATAAGCTTTAAGGGTCTTGTTTATTTGAACTCAAGTTCAAACCTTAGCCAGTTGCTAGATGTCCACCCAGCTGCTCTCACTCCTTTTCCTCAACAGGACACAAGGAGAAAATAACCGAGAAAGCTCTTGTGACAGGGAGATCTCTTCCCAGTTACCGTAGTGAGCAAAACAACCTTGATTTGAAGAAATTTGTTTTAATTTCTTGCCAATTAAAGCCAGATTTGGATGGGGGGGGGGNGGGCTGCAGCTTCCCTCCGGGCAGGTCCATCTGCCCGCCGGGGTCTCTCCCTGCCCCAGGTCCATCCCTGCCGGGTCTCTCCGCCTCCGTCCCCGCTCCCTCTGTCCCCTGAGGCTGGCAGGGCTGTTTCCCGCACGGTTCCCCTCTTTGCTCAGCCCTGGCTGCCGGGCAGCGTTTTGCCCTCCCTTGGCCAGGCTTTCCCCGGGGCTGAGGGGCTCAGCCGTGCCCTGCGCTGGGGCCGCTGCAGCCGCTGGCACCGCCTGGACAACCGGGGCACCTGTGATGGATACAGAAGTTGTTTGTGAATCAAGGTGCTTGCTGCAGATCAGAAGCTACAGTTTTAGAAAGCCATGGCATTTAAAATATGACATTTTTAAATGTTTCATTAGTTTGAGCTCTTAAAATTTCATTTAATGTGGTCCATTTACCTGCTATTAAAATCCACTCAGTATGCTTACACCTTATTAACAGCCCAGCATTGGGAAAATGTTCAGTGCATTCTGGAAGCCAACACAAAGCAGTGAGGCCAACCAGCTTTCAATGTATATTTTAAAATAATCTGTCTTTCTTACACTGGATAACCTAGTGTCAGTGTCAGTCTAAGATGCATTGCCTCCTTTTTCTCTGCTGGAAAGTTCACTGTGATTAGAGTTACAGATTTTGTCAGGAAAGACAGAAAGTTACTTTCATGGGCATTTTATTTTATAGGCACAGAGACCAAAATGTCCTCATCTTGAACTCAGTCAATACAAATTCATTGCCTAGAATACAGCAATTCAGTGCATCTTTCATTTCTGATGCATGTTTTTGGTAGTTTAATTTTTCCTTGAACTTAATTTGGCTGGATGCTTCAAAATGTTTTCTGTCTAGTTTTCTGAGCTGCTAGTTCTTTTTAATGAGGGGCAGAATGAACACATAAAATTTGCACTAGGCACATGAGGTTTGGGGGTTGATATAGAAATGCTAGGTGTGGGGATACTGTAGTAGAACTTGAGTTTACCTAGTCAGAAAAGAGTTTTACCTCATAGAATTTCTTGTCTTCACTCTTTTCCCTTACCTTGCTATAATATTTCTAAAGTACAGTTGGGGGATGTGGTTATAAACCTGCTTACTGGAATCCACAGAAAGTATGGACTTTCTTCTGAGAGTAAAGCTGTAGGTCTCAGAGAAGAACCCTTCCCTTTGCAACTGCAGACAGAAAGAAGCACCTTGCTGGAAAATCTGGTATATATTGGGCACTTTTGTCTTCTGCAGAGAACTCCTCCACCAGCAGGAGCTGGGCAATATTTCCTATTCCAAACAATCAAGAGAGTAGGAAAATGTGATTATTTTTCCTTCCCCTAATATCTTCTACAAAACCAGAATTAGTTTCAGTGTCATTTATGTTAGCACAGCATTCGCTTAAAGCAGATTGCAGTTGAATAACTCACACAGATTTTCCTCAACTGTCTGACATAAGTTTAATATCCAGTTCTACTTGGCTGCTTCCACTACCAAATGAGAGCTAAGTGTAGATTTATGTGAATGTAACAAGTCATTATTGCTTTCTTCTTAGCCATCACTAATTTTTACTTTATGGATAGTCAGTTCGTGTACTGTCATCATCTCATTATCTTATGTTTATTTTACTGCCCATGACAGACATATTCATTTTTAAAATACATAATGGCATTTTACATTCACCGTGTAAGACTTCCCTCTCATCTTAGTTACAGAGATCTAATAGCATTTTTCTTTCAGCCATGCATGTGTTGGAATCACAAGACATCTTCATCTAATTTTTAACTCGATCCCCTCACTGAAGCTGCATTTACTTGTCTTTAACAGATGCATTTATTTACTTTTTATGTCCAAGCTGAAACACGTATTTATATTTCAGTGCTTCAGGCACTGATTTTGCATCAGTGAGAACTTGAATTTGTAAGGGATGGATGTCATAGGTGAGGACTAAAATTGTGCTGGGCAGTGGGGGGCACGTGCACATCCAACCTCCCTAATCCAATGGAAACTGATTCCAGCAAACCCTGGCACTGGGAGATGCCCTTCTAGATGCCACAGGCTCTCATCCAGTCAGAGAAGGGGATATGCATTTTCAGGGAGGAGCTGGAGCTCCTCGGGAAGTTGCAGGCCAGAGCAGGCATATTGTCAGTGCAGGGGTTGTTGAAGAAGGGGGACAGAAGGAGCTGTAGTGCTGGGGACAGCAATAGCACAAATGTGAGTCACTCTACCCACCCACAATGACAGTCACCTCCTGGGAACAATTTTGAAAGCATTCCTTGCTGTGAAAATAAGGGACATTCAGACTGAGGAGGGGAAAGGGTAAGTTTTTTCTCTAATTTTTGTGCTTCACTGGACACTGATACAGTAAGTACACTCCTCAGTGCTCAAATGGAAATGTTTTGTGTGCAAGTGACAATATAGCAGCCATGGGTAATGAACATGAAGTGTTCAGAGGAATATGAAAATATTAGTGGAGATGCAAAGGCCAGATTCTAAGATGCAATTTTAAAAATAAAAAAAGTATTTTCCAATGGTTTTGGAGCATGGAAACAGAAAACTCAAGAAAACTTCTTTTTAACCTTCTTCTGAGAATTGCTGGGCCATATTGAAATATGACTGTTATTTATGGGATTCTTTCACTTAATTTTACTCAGCTTCAAATGACGTTTCCCTAGGTTTGCCTTACATTTCTGCTGATCATGCCATCCTCCAAAAGATGGAGCAGAGATACAAGCAAGATCCTCTCTGTTAGAAACTTGGAAATGCCTTTGCTAGTTTTACCTATCCTATGTAATAATGTTTTTTTAAGAGTCCATTTATAAATTTATAAACTGTTTAATAAAGTTAAAATTTTTAAAAGTTTATTTATTTATAAATGTATGGTCGACAATAGTGGTGTTCTATAGAAACTATTTTCCTCCTTGACTTTTTTCCATACAAGTATAGGACACATATTCTTTTTTTTTTTTTTTT
>VXAC01001778.1:234588-263333 GCA_013399225.1 Rhipidura dahli
ACAAGGTCTGCTTTTCCTTTTTTTGCCATTTTTATGAGGTCAATGAGGCTATTGAATAATTAGTAAAGTTTAGTAAAATGTTAGTAATAATAAGTCTGTTCTGAACTAAATAATGCATTCCAAAAAGCCTGTTATGGTAGTGGCATAACAAATGCGGGGCTGCCATGGGGCCATAAGAAAAAAACATGGTAAAGAAGTATATTGAGTTTACTTGGCAAAATTTCAGTAGCAGGGGAGCAACAGAGGTGGCTTCCGTGAGAAGTTTTCAGATGCTTCTTCTATGTCCAGTGGAGGCAATAACAACAGGCTCCAAGACAGACTCATTGCTGGCCAAGGCTGAGCCTGTCAGTGGTGGTGGTGGTGTCTCTGGGATAATGTATTTAAGAAGGAAAGGAAAAAAAATGTTACATCTCAGAAGCAAATTGTAGCCAGAGAACAGAGGAGTAAGAATAAGCAAGGGAAATGACCTTGCAAACACCAAGGTCAGTGAAGGAGGAAGGGAAGAAGGTGCTCCAGACACTGGATCTGAGATTCCTCTGCAACCTGTGGTGCAGACCATGGTGAAACAGCTGTGCTCCTCCAACCCACAGAGGTCCATGGTGGAGCAGAGATCCCCCTGCAGCCCATGTAGGACCCCATGCCAGAGCAGGTGGATGCCTGAAGGAGGCTGTGAACCTATGGGAAGTCCATGTTGGAGCAGGTTTTATTGGCAGGACTAGAGACCCTGTGGGGACCCATGCTGAAGCAGGCTGCTCCTGAAGGACTCCATGGGGTTCTCACACTGCAGAGAGACCCTGCAGAAGGCACCCATGATGGAGCAGTTTGTGTAGAACTGCAGCCTGTTGGGAGAGACACCACAGTGGGGTAGGGGAGAGACTTCTCTCCCTGAGGAGGACAGAGTGGCAGAAAAAACACGATGAACTGACTGTAATTTCCATTTCTTAGCCCCCTTGCCACTAGGGGAGAGGTAATACTGAATGAGGATTAAAGTTAAGCCTAAAAAGAAAGGCATGTTCTAAGATTTAGTTCATTTCTCATTTCCTACTCTGTTTTGATTGGTAATTAATTAGCCTATTTTCCTTAAGTTGTTTGTCATGTGGCAGTAATCAGTGAGTGATCTTTCCCTGTCCTTGTCTTGATCCATGGGCCTTTCCTTATATTTTCTCTCCCCTCTCCAGAAGAGGAGGGAAGTGACAGAGTGCCTTTGGTGGGCACTGTTGTCCAGCCAACGTCAAACCACTTCAAGAAGTCAGGGGGAGAGAGTTCTTCCAAATAAATTTTAGCTACTTATTATTCAGTCTGTTCTTCTTTTCAACATCTTGGCCTGGTCAGGTTTTTGCCTCTTAGAGCTCCCCAAATTCATTTGATATAAGCTTTTAAAGTCAATATTTACTTTGTGGGAACAGTGGGATACTTTGGGAAAAAAAACAAAGAAAGAACAAAACCGACTGATTGGAAACTGGGGGTAAAAAGCCTGCTCAGTGTTCTGTCATCTGTTTACCAAGAGTCTGAAAGTGCTGTGTACCAACCAGACTGCTGGACTAAAAGCAAGTCTTTGTAGTCCAATATACTTCCAGTGCACTTCCACTGATATGTGAGGCTTTGACATAGTGAAAGAAATTCAAAAGTTTCAAGGATAGGCAAGCTCTTATATTCCTCAGAAATTTAAGAAAGCAATGTAAATTATTCTGGCCAACTCATATATATTTTGTTATCTGTGTTCTGCCATGCTCAATCAAAAACGTATGCCCTCCTTTTTTGGAACTTCTGCAGAACCAAAGAATATTCAGATAAAAAACAATTCCTATAAAATTTCTCTTCTCCTAAATTTTATTTATCAGCCATAGGAAAGAAATTTCTCTCTAGTGTATACCTATAGTTCCTGTGTATCCAACAAGCATATATTAAAAATGACACTACTATTGGGTAAAGTATATTTTAACTGGTGCTTTACTGATCTTCCCTAAACCATGGATATGGGGTAAAAAGCTCATGGGAAAGTCAGTGTTAGTGTTTTTTCCTTTGAAAGCAAGAAACGTGCCCACAGTACAGACATAGTCTTACCAAAGGAAATGTTTCTTTCCTCCATCCTGACACACAACTGAAGTTTCTGGTACAAAATGGGTTATCAGACCACTGTCTGAGAATTTAGAATTCCCTTAGAAATGCTTTTGTTTTGAAATAGCCCAAATAGGTGGCTTAACAGCAACATGCTTTCCATTAATATCTGTGGAGAATTTCATAAAGTGTTTTTTTTTTATTCAGACTTAACAGCACTTGTAGGCTGGAATGGACATTGCTACAAGAAGCCCAGAGATTTATCTGATGCTGTCTTTTTGGAATAAGAAGCAAGATACTGTAAAATGCTGAACAGATAAATACAATATAAGTATTTAGGTTTTTAATAAACCAGATAAGAAACTATGACTTCAACTATCCAGTGGGAATCAGGACTATAAGGAGGATATGGTCATCGACAAAAATATTTGTCAAGAAATATCTTGTACTTCAATTTAATTATACAATGGTATCATAAGCAAATAAATGAAACTTACAAAATTAAGGGAATTTATAGCTTTCCACAGGAGAATCAAAGGCAATATATATTAATTTGAAGAAAATTTACTGCTTTGCAATGAACAGTTATTGCCATGTAACAGCATAATTCTTATTCTAGGTCTTAGAGGTCAGTGACACTTTTACAAACATTAGTTAATTAAGATATTGACATGGTATTTAAAGATTCTCATCTAAAAGGAGCTAGTGCATATGAAAAGTGCTAATACAGAAACAAGAGCAAACATTTAATCTAGCGGGGTTTTTATTCAGTTATAGAGAATCATTTGCCTGGAATTTCAGTATTATGGTAATGGCAAACATTTCAAAGCTAACTTGTCTTAATTTCTGTGCCTAGCAATCTTTTCCCTCTTTTCTGTTTCTCTTCCTCTCCTCAGTATATTTTGTCTTCCATTTAAAGCAGCCATCTGCTAAAATTAGTGATTGTATTACTTAATTATGCAGTATTTGACTATATTTTTATCATTACACTGTCTTCCATTAAGTGTTATGTTTGTGGCTAATGACATCTTTTTCTTATGTATCTAGAGCTCATTTTGACAGATTTATTGTGCAATACCTCAATATCTTACTAATAATGCATCTCTACTACTCAGATTAATAATTCTTATACAAAGCTGTTCACAGAAAAATAGAAAAATGCCAGTGTCCATTATAGCAAACTCTTAGTTACAGAAGCGTTCGTATTATACTTAGTTTTATTAAACTAGCCATGAATAAATTAAAAATTCAGGGTGTATCTGAGTTCAAGTATGTCATGAAATTGATCTTACATTTTTCATGATGTTCTTAACTCTTGCAAAGACCATACACCAAACTGTTCTTCTGAAAGCAGTAGTAGGAAAATGTGAATATTTTTGTGGGAGCTTGCCTGCAAATCTGTTACCTTTAACATAAATAAATCCTTTGATGAAAGTTCCCTTCTTTCACTAAATAAATAATACCTTTGTCTCCTGTGCAGTTATGTGTCTTTTCCCCCTACATATTCTAGTATTTCCATAATTTTTGAATGCATTTAAAATTAAGGTGCATCACTGTAGTGAAGTTCTGGTGTGGTGTGTTCTTTTCTTTTCTTTTCTTGGCAGGAAAGAATGCTTGTAGAAGTGAAAAATCCCTGAGGTGCAGAACATCTGACTCTTAGGTACCACTATCCAGGATGGAAACCTGAATCGTGTGTTAACACAGAGATAGGTGTCTCAGCATGAATTTCACGAGAAGCGAGAGCCAGCTGGTACCTGCACATCCCCTAAGTAATAATTTTTCAGCTGTCTTTATTTAGTTAATACCAAAGTTCTGAGGATTTTTCAGGATCTCATCTCTCATGCCTCTTTAGACACTATAAGGGCGTATCTTCCATGTGGGATATATGGCCTAGGAGTTGTCTACTATTTTAATTTATTCCAAAGAACACACCTTGGCTCATTGTTCTTCAAATATGACAAGGGAAATTTTCCCTTCCTTTTTTTTTTTTTTTTTTTTTTAAACAGTGTATTGGTCAGAGACTTTGCCAGGCAGTAGGTGATCCAGGTTTAATTTCCTGCTCGCCTAGGGAACTTCAAACACATTCTGTTATTTCCCAGGTAAGACATTTACCTTACAGACTGTTCAGCCCTTCTGAGGCTGTGTAACTAGGCAGAAGAGAATGAAAAAATTAATTAGGCCAGAGAGAGGAAAAAAGTGTTCCTGATGTTTTAGAGAGCTGACTTGGGCATGCAAAATGAATATATGGGATGAATATGAGGAAAGGTTTGCATGCAACTTTCTATTGTGTGAAGGAACTATAATACATGCAATCTGAAATGACAAACTGCTGGAGATTTGAGCTGGTGAAAATTTTAAGAAATTTTCACCATGCTATTCTAAATTCTCCTCTCTATGTGCTCTCCCAACTGTATTCTGAAAATGCACAGAGTTTTCACAGTCGATGATGCCCACAGGAAAAAAAAGTTGTCTCCCTCTTCTGCATTATCAGTTCTCAAAATTATCTTTCTAGATGTATGGAAAGGTATTCACTTACCATTGTGATGTTCTGAAGAAAATTACCCGCTCCAAAGTATTCAAAAAACTTACAAAGGGTTTATATATACTGTAGTAGTGGAATTGAAAGAAAAGCATCCTTAATGTACTTATATTGTGCTCAGTTTCAAGTCATTCATCTTTCCTTTTCTATACAGATCACAAGCTTATTTTCCAATGTGGTCAGAGACTCAGCAATGTTCTCAGCATCTGCAGAAGAGAATCCTTCATTAGAGGGATGATAGCTTTTTTATCCTTTTTTTTTCTTGGATTATATACATTTAAATTCCAGCTTTCTGTGCAGATTGATTCCTGAGGTGGCACCAGTGCTTTCACTCCCACATTATGATATACCCTCAACTCTTTAAATATTAGAATTACCTTGTCAGGCCAAGTGCTCTCTCCTTGGCTGTTTTTGACAAAACTAAGAGTTACTGCTGAGTACTGAGAGGTTTTCACACCTGCTCCTTCCAAGAGAGATAAACCTCTGGATGAAGCTTTTCTATGCAAACAGATTTTTTTTGTTTTGTTTTGTTTTGTTTTTTTTTTTACCCGGCCGATTATTTTTCGCTCTTTATTTATACAAATCACTGGATGGAAGGAATACATGCAGGTCATTACTGGCTATATTTTGTGACTGGAAAGGATATTAACTGATTTGGCTGCATATGGTGCTTGGCTTCCTGTACATCTTTTAGATATAAAGCAGCAGTGAATCTGCCTTCTGGAACTGAAAGGAAGAAACCCATAGGGACTGCTTTTCAGTCTCAACTATTTCATGGTCACTGTGACCAAGATAGCCAGGAATTGCCTATGAGTCTCTCTCTGCTTACAAATAACAAATCTAGGAGGAGATCTTTCCTAGTTGGCTCCCTCAGTGCTCACACCAAGAAGTTATCTTCAAGGTGCTTCAGAAATTTCCTGCACTTGTTTATGTTGCCTGCATGATTGTCTCAGGGAATATTATTGTATATTGTCCTGAAAGTTAAAAAGTCACCCCTAAGGATAAGGGCAGCTGATATAGAGATATCTCTTAGTTCCTTGTAGAATAATTAATCAGTGTTGTAGTCCTGGCTGGGTGGTCATTAGTAGACTCCTACACAACATCTGCTTTATTTGCTTGATTTGCTTTTTCCTCCTTCTTTACCCTGATGCTCTCAACGGTGCTATCACCAGCTGTGAGCACCATACAAGCCATGTCCTGTATCACATACAGAACCACCCCCCAGCATTGCTCACCCTGACTACCCCTCTTGAAGACCCTAAAACCATCCATCATGGTACCCAAATCACAGCACTCATCCCAAAAGGTTGTGCTTATGCCTATAATGTCATAGCTTTGTGACCGGGCCAAAACTTCAAGCTCCTCTCATTTTTTTTCCCTCACGCTGTGTCCATTAATGTAGAGATATTTCAAATGTGCAACAGTGCTCCAGTTCACTCAGCAGAACACTGTGCAGCAGAATCACAGGCCTTGCTAGCATATCATCCCTCAAACACTGTCATGCCACCCCACGACTTGATTCCGGTGAGCCTGGTTTTATCCCTTTCCCCATTCAAAACTACTTTAAAGATCCTTTTCATGATCCCTGGTAGCTTGTGTGTGAAGATACTTTTTCCCCTCTGAGAAAGGTGCACATAAAACTTTTGCACATAAAACTCGTGTTGTGGACGCTGACTGATGATCAAAAACCCCTAAATTTTGCCAATGACACCAGTGAAGGAGCCAGGTATGGATTGGCTGGGTCTGTCTGTTTCTTGCTTTATCATTTCCTGCAGCCACAATGATAGAGTATTCCTGACCCCTTAATGACTCATCCCAAGGCCCTGACATCTCTCCTGATTGTCCTTGGACTTCTTATTGTAACTCCCTGAAAAATCAATAATAGATCAGCTGAAGGTCATACCAGGGTAGGAAGTTTTCTCATCTCATATTTAGCCCAGGCCCCAGAGAGGCAGCAGTCTTCCCTTAGAAGTGGGTCTGACTGGCACATTGGGCCTTCTATGTCCCTCCAAAGAGCCTTCGATGACAGTGACCCATTCTTTCTAATGTATGGAAGTGGTTTTGATGTGGGCTATAAGGCTGAATTAATCTCAGTGACACCTCCAAGCCACATGAACCACCATTCTTGTAATTGTTTCGTTCCACTTGCAGAGCCTTGAACCTGTTATGCAAGGCCACATGGAAGGGCAGGAGAGCCATGGAGGAGATGTAACTGCTGAGCCAAGCAGGAATGTGTCACCATTGCCCCCCTTCATCAAGGCACCATGTTCTGCCAGGTAGAGAGAAGATAGGGAATCCTCCACATCATGTCTGCCAGACAGGCTTGTCCCAGGGAAGGTAGGGTGTGATTCCAGTAGTGTAGCATTCCTTCAGTCTCCCTCATACTCCTGAACCTACTCACCTCCTCCTGGAACTCTGTGACTAACTAGAGGAGTTCCTGTATCTGGGCACACCTCTCACAGGGGGGCTCGCAGCTGCTGGCTGGTCCTGGTGTGAGAGCAGGGCACACCCTGCAGCTGGCATCGAGATATCTGCAAAACTGCATCAGTTGTGGTGGGTGCCAAGCTTAGAGGGGCCATGGCTTCTGCCAGGTGGTTACCATTGCTCCCTGGTCAATCTGATGCCTTCAGCACCCTTCCTGCTCTCCTCTTCCCTGGAAGCCACATCCTGCCTTGGCCACCACTGCTCTCCAAGGGGCTTCTTTTATATTTTGGGGGGTATGGCCATAATTGCTCCTGGTCCTACCTATGTCTTGTCAGCTGCCATGATGCAAGCTGCAGGCTCCTGGCATCTGTCCTCTCCCCTGAAGTTTTCCTGGTCCAGGAAACCCCCCTGGGCATTGCACTGGAGTGTTCTGCTGTGAATTCTGCTGGCACCAAAGCTGTTTGTCTCAGAGACTGAGACATATGTACTGCAAAATGAAGGTTTATTCACAGCCAGATAGCCCTCTTTCTGAGGTGGGAAAACTTAACAGAATGTAACCCTTTATTTTGGTAATGACCTCAGCAAAGTTATACTTCGGATAACTGCTCCACTGAAAAATTTCTGACCATCTCTGTCAACAGCTAGACCTATACATTATAGATCATTAGCTTTTATTTCTACTTTTTAAATTTACTTCTGTAATCAGAACATATAATAGCTGTAGCTCTGGTTTGCAGAATTTCAGGTATTGCATCAGCAAAGACAATTCATGTAGACATTTTGTCATCTAAATATAGGTGGCTGAAGTACAGACCAATACAAATCACACAGGAATGACAAAGGATTAAAAAAAAAAAATCCTAACAAACATGCATTAGGTCAGCTTCCATGTGATTAAAGAACATACAGTGGTAGGACAGCATTGCAAAAGTAACTGCTGAAGTTGTTTATGGAAAGGCAGCCTGCTTGCTGTTCATTCTATAGCGTGGCTGAAATTCATGGGCTACGGCTCAAAGGGTTTAACAGTTCTTCCCTGCAGAGGGTGACAGTGCCACTTCTGCTATCTCCTTCAGCCTTAGCCTAGAACCTCATGAGTCTGCCTTCCCTTTTGGTCTGTCATCTGCCAGAATCTTAACTGAACTCAAGTTTGACTTATTTGATGGAGAACTTCTCTGTGCTGCCAGGTGGCTTTTTGTCATTTCAGAAGATGAAACAGGTAAGTGCAAGAGAGGGAAGAGCCACATGATCTGTAATCAGGCAGAAAGCAAAGGCAATGATGATAGCACTTGAATGGAAAACCAGTTTAGCCCAGTTTTTAATGGGGTTCTAAAGTTCTAAAGAGTATTTTCGGTTTCCTATTAGAACAACAAGAAAATATTTTTCAAAAAAAGTAACGCCCCTGCAAAAAAAAAAACAAACAAAAAAACCCCCAAAAAACTAACACTAAAAAACCACCCCAAAAAATCCAAAAACAACCAAAAAAACCCCCCTCAAAACTAAACCAATTAAANNNNAAACCCAAAAAAAAAAAAAAACAAAAAAAAAAAAAAAAAAAACAAAAGAAACCACCTCAAACAAGCAACCAATCCCCCCAAAATGTAACTTTCTTTAGTAATAAAGCCAGCTATGTCCAAGCATTTCAGAAGAAACAGATGTGCAGAAGAATGTGATATTTTAAAGTAAATAATCTATGTTGTGAAGACTTAGGATTTCACAGAGTACTGAACAATCACAACACCATGCACAGGGAGCAAGGATATTATTAATGCCTAAACTTTTGTTGTCACCTACATCCTTGTTCTTTCCTGTCTTTTTATAATCTTTCTGTAATTGAAGAATCACAGTACACATGATGTTTTCTTTTGCACAATGAGGAGACATGAGAAACAAGACAGACTTTTCTCCCTTTGCATTTCTATACAAAAACTTTTTGACTTCCCCATAGATATCTCCAGTTTTGTCATACCTGTTATTTGTTCGTGAAAGACAGCTCAACTACATTCTGTTTTATGGCTGTGACTTCAGGCAGTTTTGTTTATCTCAGGGATGATAATTTAAAAAAAATCCTCTAAATATTCTCTGGCGTGCTGCAATCCATGTGAAACTAGCACATGAAACTTATGGGACAGTTACTTTCAAACCTTATCCTTTATTTCTAAATATCATCAAGGAAATAAAAATAAACCATGCAAAATTTTCAAGAAAATGAATACTTTTGTAAATCTTGAAAGTGTTTTGTTGTAAAACTCATCTTCAAAATGCTAGAGGCATATTTCATTTGTTTTATTTTTATGGCTCTGTAAAAGTACTGCTTTGTAATGAATGCCTTGACTGGAAAGTAAAAATTGGAGACTTCCTGCAGCGAGTACTCCGGAGGTTACACAAAGTAAGAAACCTTGCTACAGACAGGATCTGTAAAATCAGCCCATAGACACTCCATCCTATTTACATACAATGGGTTTTTTTTTTTGATTGTCAGTGTCTCTAGTTAAAACATTTTGCTTTTAAGCAATGAGTATTTTGTACACTTCATTCTGAAAACATTCTTTGCCCCACAGCAATCACTGATGATTTTGTGGCAGTTGAAGCAAATATGCATCTGAAATAGGCAGTTATAATTGTTTTTAAGATACTAGGAGAAAAAGAAAGTGTTAACTTTTCATTTCCATATCACTGAGGCAATGCAATGTAGGTTAGATTTGTTTTTTATCTTCTTGCTTATTTCTGTAGACTTGCTCTAAAAGTTGAAGTCCATCTACAATTGTTCAGTTTTCATCTAAATAGTCATCTTGAAATTATTTTAATGTGAAACAGGAATATGCAAACCTTCATAGCAATTTGAAAACACCAATGCTCTCTTGCATTTTGATCTCAAGTCTGAAACGAGGCATTCAGATCCCAGCCTGAGAAATGCTAGTTTTTGAAATGAAGATGATCAGCAGATCAGGTATTGTGGAAAAAAAAGCCCCACATTTAAATCAAGGTATTGAACAGAACAGGTGCTGACCTATATTACAGAAGGAAGATTGAAAATAAATATGTGTAAGTGAAATGTGGCAATTTTTATAAAGTGTAGCAAGCAAAATGCTAATCATTGCAGTGTAACAAGCAATATGCAGACTTCTTGAGGATACTACAGTGACAACTGCTGATTTTTTATTATTTGACATTTTCAGTAATGACCTGGAACAGCAAATAAGCAACATTTTTAGCTACTACTTTGTCAAATTATATAGATAGTGATAAGAGGAGAGGGATATTGTGAAGGTGTGTTGCGAATGAGCAAGAAAATAACAAGAGGCAACTGGGAAACTTTTCCACATAAGTAAAGGTTACAAGTATGACTCTAGAAATAATGAAGTTCAAGGTAGCAGTAGACACTTTGTAAAGAAGGTTTCACCTATGTGAAAAAAAAGTGGAAGTTTTTATTTTTTGCCTTCATGTGCATGAAAACATGGTAATAAGTCTATTTGTGTGACTTTGATATGAATGTACACAGAATTTACTGCTTGGTTTTTTTTTTGGTTTTTTTTTTTTATTTCTTTGCAAGGGAGGTGTTGACAGATAAGAATTTAAATGGAATTGCAGCAGATTATATAGTAAGGGAGAGGGTGGAATTATGTATTGCTTGGCTGAGCAATGCCTAAGGGCAGGGAAGAGCATAACAATAGATATGTGGAAAAAAAGAAAAAAAATTGTAACAGAGCAACATTTTATAAAATGAGAAAATCAAAAGAATGGCTATAGCAAAGTACAGGCTCAATGAGAGACTCGTTTTTCTGAGTATGGCAGAAGTTTGACAGCAACAAATTTTCTTAAGAGAACTGGTGGATTCATTTGCCCCCAAAATTCCCAAAATGCGTCATTAAAAAAAAAAAAAAAACAAAAAAAACCAAAAAAACCACACTTGCATTAGAATCACAGAATACAATGTTTTTCCTTGAATCCCTGATTTTTATGATTTGCATCTGTTTCCATAAGTGACTGTACCATTTTTTTCACTTACAAATTGAGTTAGTATGATGTATGAAAGACAACTGATAAATGAAAAACATAGAACGTCTTGAGGGAAAAAAAATTCATAATTTATTTTAAAACAGAAGCTTCCACTCATCAGATCCTGATCTTCATAATTCAGTGATGAAGATTATCATAATTGTCATTACTGTGGGCTTTTAAAAACTTCAGACATTTTCAGAGGGTTGATAAGAATACATTTTTTGTCACAGCCCATGAAAAAAAGTGCTCATGCTGGAGAAAGTGGATACTGAAAAGGTGTAATCTAGTAAGGAACTCGAACATAAAGAGAAGACCCTTGCGTCCAGATATAGACTGGACTATCAGCTCATACTGCAGCAACTCATACTTAAAAGACTAAACCCCATGAACTAAAATGACCCACAATTTGCAGTTTTGGGAAGGCTGAGGGAGGGACTCAGATTACAGCAGGTCAGGCGAGACTGATATTTGTGAAAATCAGGACCACACTAGAAAATTCATAAAGAACTACCTGCCATGGGATCCTTCCCACGGCACAGCAGAAGAAAGAAAATTTTTACCCTATGTGTACTGAGGAAAGATTTCTAGGAAGAGAAAGACAAATCAAAAAGCCCATGTTTTGTCTCCTTGCACAGTCAGTAAGAGGAGGGACTGGGAAGAACGTAAGTGTTCTAAAGTTTTATTTTACTTCTCATTGTCCTTTTTGTTTTTAATTATTTTAATAATAAATTTTCTTTATGCTGATTAAATTTTGAATCTGTTTTGCCTTAAACTGTTTTACTCCTAATCTTTACCTCAGCTCATAAAACCTTCATTTAGTTTCCCCCTCCTCTGCTTAGCTATGGGAGAGGAGAATGAGTGAGTAGTTTTTCATGAGTGCCTGGATTCTAGCCAGTGTCAAACCCCAACATGAATGTACTTTAGCTCTCTACTCCCCTAGGACCCTCCTATGTAGCTAAAATTAACTACATCGGTAAAGTTCATTCTGGAAAGAGCTCAGACATTCTGTTTTTTCAGATCAAGTCCATCATGCTTCCGTTCAGATAAAAATAGTTTACATTTATGCATCACCTTTGAAATAAAAATCACTTAATTTCCATGTAGAAGTGATTTTTACTTTTTTCTTTTAAATATATAGTTGTAAAAAACTCTATTATTCTGCCTGCCTGAAAAGCCTCATGCTAAAGTTTATACATTATATATATATAGTAATTTTATCTAAAGATCATTTTAATCATTAAATTTTGTGAGAGACTGATTGATGGATAAATATAACCCATCATCTGGGAACTGTTGTCCAAATTTGCCAAGATTCATCGCTCACAGTCTATCACAGTGTTATATCAAACCCAGGTATTGCCTCTGCAATTTTCAGTTTTGTCAAGTTACACACTCAAGGCAGATTGAAACTGTGACAATGTCAGTGGTGAAAACATTCCATTGTGAGGCTGGAGTGCACACGCTAAAAAAGCCTTTAGATTTGTGTGAGTAGAAAAAGAGATTTATTGGGCTAGTGAAGTAACAGTAAGCATTGAAGTTTGCTGTAGTTTTCACAGGTTTTCACTTTCTCATGACTGCCTGAAGAAAGCAAGCATGTTATTCGGAAAAGATCAGAAAATAATTCTGTCATAATTTATAGGCAGGTTGGGGACTTTCTTGTCAGTAAAGACTATGAAGTTACATGAAGGATGACTGCTTCAGAGGAATCAGAAAAATGTCATACTATCACTTACAATAACTCCTGTGGAATATTTGTTTGTCTCAGCATGGCTGTAGGTGCCTTCTTTCTTAAAGAGTAACTCATAGTTCTCCAAATCTCAATATTTCCTGTTGAGAAAGCAATTAAAATTTAGTTGAAATGTCCAGTTTTTATCACAAAGGTCAGTGGTGCCTTGAGCCATGGAGTAGCTTTGTTTCCGAGAGAATTTCATTATTACACAGCTGAAAGTGAAATACTAGATTGTTTCCTAACTATTTTCAAGGCATTAATGAAATTGTTCTTTTAAATATAGAGAATTGTTCAATACTTGCAACAGCTAATGCTAATATTGATATTGGGAGATATCAATCTGTCTAGAAATTAGTGAAATCTTGAATATTTTATTTCAGTTTTAGGATCAATTTAATTCCTAATTCCAAATTCTCAAATGTACACAACAAAGGAGTTACCCTTTTGTATAGAATATTGTTTAATAATAGTTCTCAATTGATTTTCTGTGTAAGAGAGGAATTTCAGAAGACATTTCATCCCCTCAAATTTAAATTTATGTAATTGCATGGACAGTTCAAATGCACACTGAAAAGAAAAAAAAATATATATATGAAAGAAAGATGCTGTTTCCTTGAAAGTCTTCGAGCTTTCTCCTGCTATTATCATGGTTTTTCATGGTTTCACCTGGAAGGGTACTCACTCAATGTGTGTAATACTAGACCTAATGTCTACAAAGATTTTTAAGACAAACATTTGCAACTGTAGAACTTTTATCAGCTTTGGATGAAAGAGAAATGGTGGTAGCATTTTAAAGAGAATACTTACACAGCACTGAGCTAAAATAAGGCTGAAAATGAGATCAGAAAATTGTCTCTGTTGCTTGGGGTTTTCTGGAACAAACTGAAAAAATCTTGGTCCAAAGCATTTTATATCTTGATGCATAAGTTGCTTTGGAGAGGGGTGGTGGTGTTTGTGTGAAAAGTGTATAACCTCAAATAGAGTATGGTCCATGTTGGCAACAGCAAGGGCAAATAGTTCCCGAAGAGAAGGGGAGCCAGGAGTCAAGCATGGTGACAGTCAGAGACACTAGCAGCATCAGCAAAGGTCCCATCCTGCCCTGCCTGAGCAAGACAGAAGGGCCCATAAGGGTAAGATATGATCTGGGTCAAGCCAGAAAAATGAGTCAGCAAGTTGAGATTAGATCTGCAAACAGTAACTAGAGATAACCACTGTGCAGTGACCAGCTGGTAAATCCAGAGCAGTGAGATCCTCACTCTGCAGGACAGGGTCTGGATCAGCAAGGTAAATAGTCAGGCTGACTGTGGTGCAAACAGGGAGCAAGGGTGGGAGCCTCAGCTTAGAAACAGCTTCTGAGAGAAGGCAGAGTAGCTCTCAGTAAGTGATCCAGGTTCATTAGAAGCAGCTTTATTCAAGGTCACTGCCTGTGCATTTTATAAATTGGCCCTAATCCCAGTCACCAAGAATGTGGAGATGGGTTCAGATCTCTGACATAATAAAAATGTTGACCCCAGTTCTTCCAGGAGTCTGAAAGTGGAACTGTTATTTTAAAAAGAGGCCTGATCAATCATCAGAGTTTTGCAGGTGTTTAAGGCCTAGCTTCAGGAGCAAGATGGGAGATCTCTCTGAGGGAGAACCTCTCACAGCTAAGAAAAAAAGTTTATTCTTTTCTGCTCCTTTTTTTGCTCCTTTTTTTGGTGGTTTTTTTGTGTGGTGTTTTTGTTTGTTTGTTTGGGTTTTTGTTGTTGTCGTGTTTTTGGTTTTTTTTTTTTCCTTTTTTTTCTTGTCAAGGAAGTCATGGTATTAAATTCAGGTTTATTGCTTTCATTACAGTGCCAAGGTATGCAAGAGTCAGGTACTGCAGTTTTGAGTGCTGTAATAATCATGCTCTTTCCTCCATATAGCTCTTCATTAATGTGTATTGTAAATTCCTCTTCATAAATGTTTATTTAAACAGGACTGGAGTTTATAAAAAAATAGTTTTCTTCAATCCACATTTGTTTCTTGCCCAAACTGAAGTTAACCCTGCATGGAAGAGCCCTGTATAAAAAAAGGGATAATTCAGAAAACAACATTATCACTTCTACTTAGCCTGTGACTAACCCATGCACTAAAAGAACTTAGCTGCATTTTTGGACCTTCCTGTTAGCTACTTTGATTTTTCATTATGTTTAAAATACTAATCTTAGTGAAACTGATTTTATGCTGCCTGAGTGAAAAGCAGAGGAAGCACTGGTAGTAGGAAAGGCAGCGAGAGGGTATCGGAGGTCCCTTATTAAACTGGTGACACTAATGTGTACTCTCCCATGAGTACAATTAAAGCTAAAGTGAGATGGTGGCACACCATAGACTTTAGCAAAGAACTGGTTGATAGGCAAGAAATCATTTCAGCAAAGTAATGAGAAAACTGTTCCTCTGAGATGTGCTGTGGAAGTAACATGCATAATTTTTCCTCTGTCTCAGAAATCTTGCAATACTAATAGGCCATACAGGAAAAGAAAATCATTAGGTGACCAGGAATGAATACTTGCCTATTTTGCAACATGATGAACAGAAAATAATCCTCTTTAACTGTGTCATGTTTGTTTTATTACACTGATAGCCTTATTAGTATGCCAAACAGTCTTAAATGATGTTATTTCATATTCAGTTCATTGAGAAATTGTGAATTTAAGTCTTCTTAGTCCAGTTATAATATCAAACAAAATTAGGTTGGAAGTAAAAAGAGAACAGGCATTAATACTCCACTACAGATGTGACACTTTTTCTCTGAAGAATTTATGTGTAGAACATCTCAAACTGGGTCATGATTTTTATGCCGACAAATTATTTTTAAAAGGAATATTAATAAATCATCCATTATATAGATATTCCTCAGTTCCCCCTCCCCATCCTTCCCTTCTTTAAATATTTGCTTCTAGGGATTATTTTATAGATCTGTGTATGTATGCATACATAAATTTATACTAAAAAAAATAGACTTATTAATATAATNGTGTATGTATGCGTACATAAATTTATACTAAAAAAAATAGACTTAATAATATAATATAAATTAATATATTTTAACTGATTATGAGAAAAAGTTCTTTGATAGCATTAGAAAACTGAGTCATACCAAAAAAAAATGAAATAGTGCTTATTTTTCAGATTTATATTGGAATTATTTCAAATTTACACTGTATAATTCCCTGATTAATGTTTCTTTCAGTCCATCTTTGGCAGAAAATCTTAGGGACTCTTAATGGGAGTATGCTTCCAGATTATTTCATAACTTCATGAAATAGAACAATTGTTCTGGTAGACCTAAAATTTTCATGACCTACTCTCATTTAGGGTTTTTTTTAAGGAACTTTCAGGTGTCACTAGGGAAACCACCAGAACTCACACTGACTATCTCTCCTCCTGGTCCTTTCCTTTCTTGGTCCAAGGAACTACACATTTTCAGTGTGAGAAAAATCTCAGGTTGAAAGAAGTCTGAGTAATGCCTGACACATTTCTACAGACCTGGTCAGCTTTCAGTGAAGATGAATCACAGTGAGACAGAAACACTCTAAAACTGAGGTTTCAGAAGGGTGCTGTGTCTCATGTTCAGCTTTAGCTGCGCACTCATTTGCATACTTCTAATAATTGGTAGCATCAGGCATAGCAAAGTGAGGAGTCCTGCCAAGGTGAGTAGAACACTAGGCTGGTATCTGATATGCAGAGAGCATGGCCATGCAAAGATCTGTTTGGAATCATGCACGGAATAAACAAATTTGTTCCAGATATAAGGAAAGCAGAAAATTGGTTATGTTTAATGCTTCAGTGGCATGCAGGTGAGCTTTTCAGAGACTGTGTGTGTGTATAAATATTTGTATCCTATTATTTCTGAAAGATGAAAGGATAGTTAGTCCCTTTTGTCCTTATTTTTTGCAAATAGAGAATTAAATGTTTGCACATTTCATGAGAAAACTTATTTTCAGATTCCAGATAATCTCAAGGGATTCTTCTCTGTGTAAGAGTTTTTACAGTCTCTGAAAATAGTGATAGAGATGGAAGAAAAAGGCAGACATTTCAGTTAGGGGTCTCTGAGCCTTTTCCCCAAAGTTTGAATCCTCTCAATATCACAACCAAAAGCTTCCAGATTTCACAAGGCAGTAATATTCATTGTCAATACACACTGAAACTGCCTTTTGAAAATAAAGTTACTTCCACAACAAGGAATTTCCATTACTCCTTGCAATTGGGTAAAAAAACCCTGTTATTTATGGTCGCTGCTAACCATCTTTGTGAAACTCACACGAGTCTCCAAGCAGCAGCCAGGACTCCAGCATCTGAGGTACTCAGGGGACCTTCACATATCAGAATTGTCATAATGGCCCTGGCTTCAGAAGACATTATTCAAAATATTTCCAAGTAATTTTGCTTTTCTGTCCAAAATTTTTAGTTTCATCAAAATGCAATGCTATTAGGAACTTGCCAGTTTTAATGAAATATGAATAGGAAATGATTCTGAGAAAGAGAAGGGGAGTACCAGGCAGGAAGAAACGCTGAAAGGTGGCAGTAAGGAGAATTATCACTGCAAAGCAGCATCTACAACTCTCACAGGAGTTCTGTAAGAGTTTTATTATATTACCAGATTTTTTTGAATTTGAGCTTCAGGTAAACTTTTCATCAATTACTGCTCCAAAAGGAAAAAAAAAAAAAAAAAAGAAAAACACTAGCACAGAGGTTTGTCCAACAACCTAACACACTATTTGCATATATTGTCCTGTTCTCACTGGATAGAGGAAGGATTTGAACATCAAAATCCTTCTGCCAGGCCAGTGCCAGAACGAGCAAGTCAGTTGCTTTGTTCTCACTTAGAGTGCACTTGTGCTTTGGAGGGAGGAGGGAAAGGACAGAGGGAAATCTTTTGCACACTTGTACCACTACAGAACAAAACTGACTGTTTGAATGTAAGAAATCTGTCATGAAATATGAATGCTTTTTCCTTAGGCTCATCTGTCTTTTTTCCCCCTATAAATTTGTTATTTGTCTTGTTTCAATCTATGGCATTATTCTCATCACTGTTTTCATTATTTACACATTGTTTCACCATTCCACATTCATTCTAGCCTTTTTCCTATTCCTGCTTTATTCTTAGTTTGCATCATTTGCAGCATTTTTCATCATCAGACAGCCTTTTTACCCTTTTCCTACTTTTCCTTTTTCTCTTCCTCTTATGTAGAAAGGAAACAGTAAAGAAAATGCAAGTAAAAACATACTGATGCATCCATGTGGGACTTTGTAGAATTAAATGCAATGAGCTTGTGATCTGCAGAAATAAAATCAATCAATTGCAATTAATATACCAACCAGTTCAATATTTTAACTCAAATATTTATTCAAAATTAATGAGTGATTACAGTATCTATTCCCCTGCATCTGTCTAGCTTCTAAGTGTTACAAAATCCATTCAATTTCTTTAAATGAAAAATGGATTATATAAATATGGTATTTTATTACTGAGATTCATTCTTTTGTGAAATAGTTTTATTTGTAAACAGCTTTTCTAACTACAGCCAGTTAAAAACACTATTAGAATAAAACATGTCTGAAAACCACAAACAAATAGCAACATACTGCTGCCAGTAGGCTTGGAGAGAAAATCCAGTCTGACTTGCATAACACTGAGAGATGTAATTCTTGGAATATATCAGGGTTTTTTATACTGATGGTATCACTCCTTGCAATCATTCCAGTCAGATAGGGACTGTATTTATCAGCTGGCCAATTGATTGATTTAAAATAAAAATTTGAGTGAGGTACAATTGGATTCAATATCTGTGTTGCCTTTATTAACCCTAACATGCTAATTACTTGATGAATAGCTAACAGCCAGGCTTGGAGGAATAGGTTTCAAGTTGTTTTGTTTTCTTCCACTGTCTTTATATCTTTTGCATGGTGACTTTTTAGCTAGATAGGTAACTGATCTAAATCTTCTTAGTCACAGGAGCACGAATGCAAGACAGGGGTAAGAACCTGTGGGATACAGGCATCCCTGAGACTGCAGTTTGTTTTGTCTTGATGTAGAGATGAACCTTACATAGAACTGATTTTTAACACAAGAAGCAAACTTTTATATGCAATCTTATATCTGAAATTTTCCTTAGAGGCCAGACATTTTTCTCTAAAACCTTATTTTCGTGTTCTTCTTTGGGACAGAGCATGGCCATTTTTCATTATTAAAATAAGCATTATTCCACTTATTTAAATATGGAAATGGATCCTTTCTAGACCAAACATCATGAGCTGTACCTTTTCAGATAATATTCTGGCTCAGTAGGAGTTAAAATTCCCCCTGCACTTTGTCAACTCAAGCTGTGATTCTGTGGATGGATGAAAGAATCAGCGAGCAAAGAGGGGAATATCAGCAGTTTGCTGCTCAGGTTACACAATTACATTATTTTCCTCAATAGGTCAAAAAGAAACAAACTGTTCTATTTGACTCAAAGTATTTTTCTTGTACTTTTTTTCACTATGATAAGAAATAAGGCTTCTTGACATTTTGGGCTGAGTTAAACTAAAATCTTACCCACCAATCTTCAAAGCAAAAATTCCCCCCATCATCTCTGGCCTTGGTTTTTTTCATCTGCATCTTAATGTCAAATGGCTAAAGGGCAGAAGGTATCTCCTAGCTGTTTTGTCCTTGCCAAAGGCCACAATCCAGTTCTAGAGACCTAGATTAAATGCTTACTTGAAAAAAAAAAAAAAAAAATCATGTTTTCATTTGTGTTTAGACTACATTTAAACCTACTTTTTGATAAACAGACTAGTGCTGTCCTTGGTATTGTGGTTTCTTATTTAGGATACAAGTTATTAGCTACAGGATGAAGACTGCAGAAAAAACAAGCTTCTGAAATGTTGTGACAGATACAAATTATTGTTTCTTTTCATTCTTTGCTCTGCCAAAAAAAAAAAAAAAAAAACCCCTTCTGGAGATGTATAACATAAAAGGCAGCAACCTATGCAGCTGTCTCACTAGATATCTTCAACCAAATTCAATAAAAAATGAGTTATGTGAGCTCATGTCTCTGCCCTCTCCATTGAGATGCCAAAGTCTGGATGAGTGAGTGCATGATTTGAGAGCCTATGTTTTAGGGATAAGAATAGCTCTTTCTAGTAAGTTTGCAGATAGACATCTAGTCAGAATATGAATAAACACATTAATGAAATAAAATCAAGCTTGACTTGAAGAAGCAACTTTCTGTCTTAGGAAAGGCTTTGTGTGTAATGTAGTTGGCAGTTCCTTTGAAATAATGGGGCTACTCTGAGTGGCACTAATAAGCATGGCCAGAGGAATTTCAGATCGAAAAATAAATGAAGCAGAACAAAGTAGGACAAAGGTGTTGCCAAGTGCCCTCCTTTCAAACAGAGAAGGATGTGTCAGTGTAAGAATAATGTGTTCAGATCTGCTCAGCAATACCAGGAGGACCAACTGCAGGTTTGATCAGAGATGGAGAAATTCGCCTTACTGAGATGTTTGCTTCCTTGTAAAATAATGACTGCGGCAGGTGACCACCATTAGCTGGAGGCCTCAGGCCCTCTTGATTTTTACCAGTTCCTAAATGAGGTACAAACATCTTCATAATGGAGGATGTAACAGTGAATGACTCACAGATGAATTTGTTATGTAGTCAAATGCTGCTTTTCAAAGACAGCCTGCTTGTTACTATAGTGGCAGACATACAAAAGTCTGTGGGGTTGGTTTTGTTTTGGGTTAAGATTTTTTCCTGTGTGTGTAATTTTCTGCCTATATCCATTGCTTGAGATAGATGGTATACTTGCCTTGGAAACAAGAATATCTTAAGAGAGTGCTCAGAAGATAGGGTTTTGCCTAAGAATATTGGGAAATAATACAGTTTCCAAAGGTTCTGAGTATTTATCTATGCATGTTTGCTTTCAGGAGTCCACTACACAAGCTGTACACAATGCTGTCCATGTTCGAACTGCAGAGGAAATTTTGATGTACTAATAGTTGGCACTTTGTCTGTGGCTGCACTCTTTTCTTCCAAATGCTCAGCACTTTAGCTTTAGGGTAAACAAAGTCATCTTCCTCCATTTCCGCTGCTAAAAGTTCCTGGATTCCAGATAATGAAATAACTTCCCTCTAGACCTGGATCTTTCCTTGGTTAGTTTCTGCAGCTAAGGGAAGCACAGCAAGGCCCTACCAATCATTTCTGTGCTTGATGGGGAAATTCTCTCACACAGAGAGGAAATAAAAGGGTTTTTCTTGTTAATGTAAGTGAAATTAGCTGCCTGGTGAAGGCAGAATGAAGGACCCTGTGGACAGAAGTCTCCCTGAGAGAGCTCTTTCTTTCTAGTATTCTTTGAAATTCCTTGTTTGGTAGTCTGTAATGGCAAAAAAATCACAGTTGTCAACATCAGGACATAATCACAATTGTCCATTTTACACTGAACACCAAGGCAGGAAGTTCTAAGTGGCTTATCCCAGAGACACAGGATTTGTGCAGCACAGCAGAAGCCATAAGGACTGCTCATGTAAGCTGTTGTGTGGATCTCTTTACTTCTCTGTGCATTATGGTCTTACAGTCAAGATCACTACAAGGATTTAACTATGCTGGATTTACACAGAATTTGTTTTTTATAGCTTGGAAATTATTAAATGAGTTTGTTGTTTGTAATTGTACATTTTTTACTCACATATAGGCCTTGTAGAATGAGTACCTCTTATATTCACCTTGCAAAGTATAAAGATTTATTTTGGAAACATACACAGCCTCCAGCAAAGCAGAATACTTTGTTCTAATTGAGCCTCTACTGAACAATGCTTAATTTATTAGAATGTGGAACTCATTATATATTACTGTCTTTTTTTTTTTTTGTTATCCTCCTCAGAGGGGAGACATAGGGAGAAAAAGCGTGGATCTGGAACAGCATTTTGTTCCTGTACAATTACCATTAATCTGAAATGATTTTCCATTTACTGTAATTTGCTCAGTGATCAGAGGAAGAATGTATTAATTTTTCATTGTGTTTGTTTTCATGGAAAATCTGGTGATTGCTATTATTAGGATTATGGATCATTTTTGAGTGATCATTAGGATTTTGAGTAATTTTTCCTTGTAACTCATGCTTTCATGTGTCCAATTGGTTGTTTATTAATGAGACCAAGAAGCAGAACTGGTTTTTTCCAAGCTCAGATAAGAATATAGGCAGTTTTATGGGCTTTTGTTTTTCTTGGAGCTTTTATGAGAGCTGTTGCTACATCATATTTGGTCAGTGTTCCCTTCAGTATGATAGCTATAAGAACTGACTTTTTGTTTCCTGCAAAAGAGAAGAGTTTTGAGACAGCCTTCCTTGTGTGTTTTGTGTGTATCTGTCAAGGAGATAAAATTATCAATCTCCCATGTGGAGAGTGCAATTCTGCAAATTGTAGTACCTTGGTCTTTCCTTAATTTATCTGGAAGGTATGTAAACATGATATTGGAGTTCAGTTTCCTTCGTAAAAAATTACAAGTAGTGTTGTTTTGCATTTTGAATACCTCTCTTCTTTCTCAGGATGAGTTATTAAAACTTGAAAATTTTGGTCTGCACGTCGTGATTTTTTTTCCAATTCCATGTGAAAGAATGATTACTCAGTTTTGTCACTGTTTTCAATAGAGTAGGGTTTGACTTTCATTGATTTCCATAGTTTGAAATCTCCTATAAAGCAAGAGTTGCTCTGCTAGTAGGTCCTATTGGATAATTTGAATTTCTGAACACTAGTTTATCACAGTTCTTACGCTGTGTCAGCAAAACACAAATGCAGTTTCAAAACCAGACCTGGGATATCAGTGGTGAAACAGTGCTGCAAACAAATGTCTGATGCCCTATCCAATGACTATTTCAGCATTCAATATTGCCTATTGGTTGCATATAGCTAACTAAAAACCAAAAAAAACCCATCCTAATATTCTACAGGTAAGTAGCTATAAAAGTGACTAAAGAAGTGCTGGAATTTAATGTTATGTGTAGAACCTACCTTCAGGAAAGCTTTACTTTATGGAGTCATTTAGACTTTGGCAGCCTAAGATTTAGGATAAGTCATTCCTGAGTTTTGCCATATTTTCAAAGTAATAAAATTATGCTCATATTTTTCTTGAGTTTCTCAAAAGTCAGTTAGTCTAACATTCTTGCTTCTGGATATCCAAGTTAAAGATGTATATGTATGGACTAGAAACAAGCATTTTAGATTTTTATTTACAATGTTCAGAGATTTTCTGACACTTAAGAGATTAAAACAATTTGTAGCTCTCTACATATAAAGTGCACTGTGTACTTGAGCTTTTCTATACAAATTTTATTTGTACTGTAGTGTAATTACAAGTATAAAAAGGCAGAATATATTAACAGTAGAACAGCAGCACTCATTTCTTTCTTACATTATGCTGATGTCTCAGAGGTTTTAAAAAGATACTATATATATGCTCTACAAATTTCTTTATTCATTTCTCAATTTGTTTTCTTTTTGTGGACATTTTAGGGTAAGGATAAATTCACTTAATAACTCTGTGTGCCTTTGTTTTAAAAATGTTGACTATTTGTCTTCTAAATAATTGCTGTGTTGGTGATTACTTACAAAAAAAATTACAGCTCTACACAGTGAATAGATTGATAAAAAAATATATATATATTCTAAATAATTTATTTTTTCAATCTCCCAATCTAGGAGAAATGATCTTTCTTTAAAAACAAAGTAGAAATGCATATAGCAGAGCACTATAAAATCAGTACTTTTTTTTTTTTCTAGAATGAGTGTTTATAAATAAAGCTACAGTGACATGTTTACAGCTCAGTAAGTTGATCATTCAGGACACTCTACCACAAGTGACAATAAAAGATAGTTAGCTCCGCACAATCAACCATGTGCGTTGAACCAATACTTACAGTGTGATAAAGAGAAATATTGTTCATGTAAGTTGAAGACATTATAAATCCTTTTGTAATCATATAAAATCTTTTCTATAGATACTTGTCCAATAACTCTAATAAGATGTTTGCCATCTATGAGATGTCTTTATACAAGCTAAACTTCAAAAAAACACCCTTTTTGAAGTGCTATAACTACAGGTAACAATGGATGTTCCCTATTTTCTGGGTTTTATGATTTAAAATCCTTTCTATTTGTTTATTTAGCATGGATGGGAAGCAATAGTCATGTATCTCACGTGGTGCCCTGAGTGGATTTGAAGGCAAAATTTTAAAGAGAGAATGTGTGAATGGGAAAATTAGGAAATTTCTTTGCATTAAATGTCTTGACTTGGTAGTTAAGGAAAACAGTAAGCAGGTGGAACAGATCCAGAGCATTGTGAGAACTGAGCCAACTTACAACAATTTATACATAAATACTCATTGGGATATTTTTGATAGATATAGTGCTTGGAATAATAATAACATCCATATATTACTATTCATAATCATATTATAGCCAGCAAAAAGTGAATGACAGCACAACAATGATGCTTCATGTGCTGGATAAATGCTTTTGAAATTGCTTCACAGGACTTTTTGATGCCCTCTCTTGCCTTTCATTCATCATTGTGTGGCCTTTACCAGCCTAGATAAAAGAGGGCATGTTCTCATCAAATTATATGAAGTTATCCTTGCAGCAAACTGCAGTGTGAGTCTCTGAAACAATCTTGTTCAGTGTAATACTGTTCCTGGAGTCCTGCTGAGCACTTTTTTTAGTCTTTAGTTGATAGTGTAGGCAAAGGTTGGGAAAGCAGGAGGCCATAGTGAGGCAGAGCACCGCTCCGTCTCTTCATATCCTGCTTTCAATAGTGGCCATCAGAAGGTTCATGTATATATTTCTTTTGAGTAATCATTCATATTCTAGTGAGATCTCAGATGTTTCCAGACATTTAATCTCTGTAGTCAATAGGCCTATATGAGTTTTATTTCTTTTAGTTTGTCTAGCCCAGTTTTGGACTCATACTCTCAGCTTCTACTACATGATCTGGGGCTGACTTCCACATCCTAGCTATGTACTGACTTCCCTGTGTTTTGGACTGTTTGCTTGTTGTGTGTGATGACTCCTAATACCTGTGTTTGGAAACATAATGACCACCACATTCATATTCAACCTCTCTATTTATAATTTTGTATTCCTATATAATTTCTTACTCAGTCCTGCACCTTGGAGGCTCAAGAAACCTCATATATTCAGTTTTCCTTTATACGAACTGTTCATAGCTTTTCTCATCATTGCTGACCATTGTCCTCTGAGAGGAGAGGACTAATAACAAACATAATTTTCAACATTTGATGTATGATGGATGGATCTGCACAGTGTTAAAGTGATATTTTTTCTTCATTTTCCTTTTTTTTTTTCCTTATAACTTGTAACATTGCACATTTTCACCTGTACTGAACTTAGGTTTTTTCCTTATTTGACTGTACAGCTCAAAGAACATTCTCTTGACTGATATTCCAGAAGCTCTGAGAACATCATTGCACACATATCAGACTGTGATCAGGGTTTTTTTTGTTTTCAGTGTACTGTAGTGTATCAATACTGAATTTTTGCTTCCTTTTTTTTGTCCATCTGGTATCATGAATGTAATTATTGCAGTTCTGTGCAATAAGCATTTGCCTGCTCTATTATGATTGATGTTATATGCTAACCTTTGTTACTTTCCTGATATTTACATGTCATTTATGAACTTAATATTGAGCACACCTCATGTGATTCTACCCATGTTTTTCCTGTGTCATGGAAAATTATAATTTGTTCTGTGACTTTTATCTTTCAATTTGTTTAATTCCTTTGAAGTCTTGTTATTCCTTGGCCATTTAGCTTCTTCAAGAATTATTGATGATAAATCATGTTGAAAACTCCTTGGAAGTCCAAGTAGACTGTAACAAGTACATTTCGCCTATTCATGTACTGCCTTTTTCAAGGAACTCCATCAGGTCTTTGATGTCTTTGATGTGTCTTACAAAAACCGTGTTGGCTGCTTCTCAGTGTATCATATCTATACACTAAATTCTGTTTCTTATTATAATTTCTAACATTTTTTCCTGGAAAAGGCATCAGAGATAATGGTCAGTAGTTCCATAGAACTCCAAGGAAAAAGAAGCTTAACAGATGTCTTCCAGACTGCTGGTGCTTGAAAAGAATTAAGGGAGGGGTTTTGGACCTAAGCAGTAGCTCATTGTTTCAGGCTCAGATTTTTCTGAATATAAAATAGGCATTTATTAATCCCTACTCTTCTTCTATCAAATGTGTGTTTGTTTCTTACTTCTTTTATTCCACCTTCTTTACTCCTGGTGATGTGGTGCATCTGCCTATGTTACAAGCTCTCCAAATAACAAAACTCTAACTGGATTTCTAAAATGTTGCATTGAAAAAAAGCAAAAATTAAAAAGTTGAAAATGGATGAATCCAAGCAAAAAACCTTAAAATCACAATTATAATAAACTAAACAAGTGTGAAGAAGGAAATCAGCAGGCCACGGTTCATGTCCCAGATATAGACTTAACTAATAAAAAAAAGTCCTCTGTCAATTTGGATGCCGCTAATTTGAAACTGGTCCCAGTAAAAAAGCTTCTTAAAAGCAATAGTAAATAAGCTTTCAAATCCCAGCTGTTACATCCACCGCTCTTGGGGATCACATGAGGGATCATGCTTTCTATATCCCATTCCAGGAAGAATCATGACATAACTCACAAGGAAAGGTCTGGCTGATATGTAGAAATGGTGCCGGCTAAATCTCACATCTGTGAGTTGAACATGTAACCTCTCCTGTCTAATTCCAGTCTTACCACCTTTTTTCAACCTTCCCATATTTTTCTTCTTTAGTATTAATATGTTTTCTGTTTCATTGAATCTATTACATTCATTCAAAACTACTGTGAACTGTGACCAGTAAAACAGCTACACATTCTGTCACAAGCAACCCAGCACAAATATGATTTTGTTTATGGCTGCTGAAGTGAGAAGAGGCTGGTGGCTGCATCTCAAAAGCAGCAAGGTTACAAACAGCAGTGAGCATCACAGACACAAACAGCATTTTGCTTGTCTTTTCATATTGTTTTCTGCACTTTCTTGTATATTTGTCTTCAAAGCAACAGCTTTCTTTTTTTCACCACAAATCCATTTCATCTCACCTTACTTTGCCTTAAAAAGGACAGTTGTTTTCATCTTTACCTCTAGTATACCACCAAACTGTTATTGTCTTGAAAATTTCTCAAAAATAGTGAGGGAAATAAAAAACATTGTCAAAATTAAGACTAAAATATTTTGCATTTCAAGCTGTAATTATTTTTCATATCTTCCACTGCACTCTGAGAAGAACCTAGCCTGCTGAGACCTGTATTAAAGTCTGTGAATCTTAACAGTCAATTGTTAAATGGCAGCGTTGTCTTTGCACCTTTGTGTGACACCCTGGGCTCAAGTGTTCCATCAAAGTCTTTGGAGTTCCTCACACCCTTCTTTATTCTGGGCAGGAATTCCACTTCATTGTGAAGAAACAAACATTTAGGGGCTGACTGTCTTCAATAGCTGCTGCTGGAATAGATTTGACTCTGTCAGCCATTTAGAGCAGAAATTATAGACACAGGAAGAAATACTCTATGAAGGAAATGTTCCCTTGTAGGGACCTAGGTTGGATATTGTTAAGAAGGTTTTTCTGGGAACTCAGAATCTAATTAGAGAAAGGCAAGCCATAATCAGAAGGATGACAAACAGAAACAGGTGGAGAGGAAGGATGAAAGAAACCACAGCAAGACCATATTTGTTTTACTGCTAGACTTATTGGAATTCTGAGACAAATGACAGCTTATGTGCTGGAGTGAGTGTAAGCAGCTGTTCTGTTAATTTTACTTCTTCCCATGTGTGCTAGTCCTAACAGCATTGCATTGGAAACACAAGAGGTACAGGCAGGAATGTCAGAGAAAACACTTCTTTTTTCCCAGTTCATTTGTCCCTGTTAAAGAATAACAAAGTGTTTTACTGTCTCCTCCAGTGACAGAAAGGTGGGATCTAAATGTAGAAGTACAAGGAGGTATATGTTATTGCTTTGTTAAATGTTTTTTACCGTCCAGTGTTTATAAACTACAGGATTATGGAGACTTGGAAAGTTTACAGGGTGTCTTTTTCCTCTTTAACTGGGATTTTTGAAGACCTGTACTGTTGTGTGTCATGATAGCAATTCACAATATAAATGTATTTCTTTTTAAAGGCTTATGATGCAGAAAAAGTACTCATTTTATGGATGGAGAACAAATTTAAGCAGTGGGCAACTGGGTTGCTCATTCTCAAAGGAAATCTGGATGTACAGATCAGGAGACCTTGGGTCTTAAAACCACTTGTTCATAAGTAATTCTTAAAAATGGCTGAACTGGATCAAATCCCTGATTGGCTGCCTTTGCAGTATGCAGCACTGGGCACTGCACAGAGTAGTGTCTCCTAAACACTCACACAGTTTTTCACTGTTTCTGGCTCAAGGCATTTTGTGATCCGTAGCCACAAAAGTTGCCTGTGTATTTGATTCTACTCAGTGGAGTTTTCTTCCAAAGGTTAGTCTAATCAATCCTGAAACACTTGAAATACCATGTAAAGATGACTTAAAAATTTAAATATGCATTTCTTTTGTGGACAAAGTACCTTTATTTTATCTAATACTCACTCGTTATTACTCCAGATAAAAAGCTGTGAACAATAATTTCTTAGTCACTTTTTCCAAGTCAGTTAGAATTCTTTTAATAACAATAATATTCCTCCTTGGCTGCCCTTTGTCCAGTCAGAGTTCTTCTCTTTGCAATCATACATAAGCCAGTACAGATTCTCTTTGTTCCTGCTCCATTCCAGCTACATCCTTCCTGTGACAGGAGGGCCAGACCTGCACTCAGTATGCATGGTGTGGCCACATGATGTGGTTTGTAGTGGTAGTTTCTCCTGGTTTATGCTCTACTGCACTCCTGATAATCCCTATTAGTCTTTTTGCTCTTTTTTTCTTTCTTTTTTTT
>VXAC01001778.1:271628-287257 GCA_013399225.1 Rhipidura dahli
AAAAATAAAAATAAAAAAAATAATCGTTGAAAATAAAAAGGTAATTTTATATCTGGACCCAGTGTGAAACACTTTACTGATTTTGAAATTTAAAGTTTCTGTGTTGGCCAGTCCAGAAAAGGAAACATCTGTACTTCATTAAAAAGTAGTGTGAACGCAATTAATTAAATTTGCTGACTGTTTCTAAAATACCCTGCAAACATTTCTTTGCAAACACATAAAACAGTGCCAGGTGTAGGATGAAAGGTAACGTTGCTGCTTGATCTTGGCAGTGAACAGTAGGATAACATACAGCTCAATAGCACATTAGCATTTTCAAAGACTATGATTTCCATTTCTTATCATACAAAAAAGAAACCCAAAAACCTGAAAACATAAAGCAGAGGAAGAGAAAGTGTAGAAAGATTATTAGTTAATTTATCAACTACCTGAAATGCTAAGTGGAGCCAAGTTAAACTTTGAGAAACATAAATCATATTTGTCATAGTTGAGTAAATCTTTGCAAACATTTGCCTTCCTTTAAGCTTCAATTTGAAATTTAAAAAATGTTTCTAATGGTGATTATCTTTTGATAAATGATGTAGGGCATGACTTGTAAGTAGATTTTGCTGTGGTCTGAATATTTATACATGAGATATCACAGCACAGGTGATAAAAAAGTGAGTTAGAGCAGAAAGCAACAGTATTACCCATATTCTCTGTCAAAGCTGTCATCTTTTGGCACCGGTGCTTGCACTGCACTTTCATGCTGGACCTCTGGCAGCTGCTGTTCATAACACGACTCTAGCTGAAAAGATTGATGCCAGCCTTCATTTAAATAAAATAACTTTCTTTCTGAAAAATGGTAGAAACATACTTAGTCATGGCAGGGGAAAATTCTACACTGTGTCCCCTGCTCATGATATTGAAAAATGAGCCATGTTGTGGAAAACTGTATGAATGATCTTTATGTTCTTTATTTTTTCCAGCTGGATCTGATATAGAAGTTAGGGTTGTATATCAGGACTTGCAATCACACTTCTAAGCCTTAATTTTTCCTGTGGTCCAAAAGACTTTCAAGACTTTATTAAATTGTGTGAAATAAAGTTGTCAGGAAATAAAATTCGAGTGGAAAATAAAGTCAGTGAGGCAGTAACTCAGATGTTCCATACTATTTTTTTCCATCAAGAAATACTTTAAATATATTTTGCTGCATTGTGTTAGTTTTTTTAATTTTATTGCCAAATTATTTACTTTTAATAATGTAAAATAAGGACATTTCTATTAGAGGGAGAGCATTAATTAAGATGTAAGTAATAAGATTATAAAAATAAAGAAAATGTTAGAATATACATCTGAATATCCAGTAGATGGAGCTTCTTACCTCTAAAATGTTTCATTTTATCAGGGTAAGTTTGGCTTCAAGGAGACTGTTGAGATGCAGTCCAAAACTAAACATGAAAATTACAGCAAAGATTGTATCAAAGCCAGATACGACTGTGACATGATCAAAAACCTTAAGCTGCTTTTAGAAGCACTTTTTCCTGTTGTCTTTCCCTTAGTGGCACATTTAATGATGCAAAAAAAGAGTACTTGATTAGGAAACACTGGTCAAATAGATATCATTATAGTTTCCTGTCTGTTTTTTTGTTTGGTTTTTTGGGTTTTATATTTTTTCATGTGTAATGCCTAGATTTGTCCATTCAAGGGTTAAGCAGTGTTTCTTATTAATTTCTGCAGATTTTAGTACCAGAGAGCACTAAGTAATATTTTTGAGATTTCAGAAAGACATAATGAATACTGAGTTGAATATAAGGCAGAGAAATATTTTCAGAGACTCTGCATGGAATTAATTAGTCCTGATTTCTGGTGAGGAGTTACTAGAGACTAATATAATTAGACACAATTTTTTTAATGAAATATTTTTATAATTTAAAGTTAATATTTTTGAAGAAAACTTGAGGTAACTTGAGAATAGACTAATTTGTCCATATTTCTACTGTAGAATTATATTTGGACTAGCTTTTAGTTTTGATGAAGGATAACATTTACTCTGTTATATATAGCATCTTTGTCCAGAAAGCTTTAAAAGCGGCAGAAAGCTGACTTCAAAGATAAATAAATGTTTTTTGAAAAGATGGGCTTTGCAAACCAAGGGAAGGCAGTTACAGCACCTTCATATTTTCATTCTAGGGGCATATTCAATCATTTCCTCTGCAGCAGTTTGGATTCAGCTTCTGATGCTTGAAAAGATACCTAAAGCTCAGCCTGTGTTAACAGAATTTCACCTGAGGTAGACAAAAAGCTGAAGACTTTAGTGTCAAGTGTCTGTGGCAGTCAGACCTAGATACTGGTAGGTATTTGAATTTGATGGTGGCTGATAAAAACAGTAGTAAAAATTAATAGGGTTTATGTTGCTGCTCTGAGTGATTTTGCATTAATACTGCACAAATAGCTGTGAAATCCGGTACTTTTGGAATAGCACATGCAATTCAAGGTCTGATTGAAATACATCTTGAGTACCTCAGGATTTCTGAATATATCAACCAAGGTTTCATTGTTTTATTCAGAAAGATAGAAGTCACAGGAGAGATCTTGAGACCATTACTAATAAGCCAGCCTTGCAGTGGAGAGCTGGAGAGAGGTAGTGTCTATCAGCTTGGATGTAGTGTGCCTTTGAATCTTGTGAAACAGAGCAGTTCAGATTAGCAGAGTGACTTTCAGACTGTCTCTGTGTGTCAGCATGGATATGTCCTAACCTGTTTCTGGATTTTAAGCCAGGTGATTTCAGTAAATAATGACAAATTATCTCTGACTGTTTCCCCCTCCCCCAAGTTTCTTCTGAACATGTTCCTTGCAAACACACTGTGTTTTCACACAAGAGCACAAAACAGGTAAAGATTTAAAAATGCTTCAAAAATTCAGATTTTCTTTAGGACTCCATTTCATGAACATGCTTCTCCTTGCATTAATTCACATCTGATTCTTATTGCCTTTAATGTTCCTTTTTTGAACTGTTAATTCCCACTTCAAGATATAGGAATTTCTCCTGTTCCTTCCCAAAAAGCTATTCTCCCTTTCTCTAGAGAAAATGGTAACTCCTCTCTCTGTATTTTTTTTATTCTTTCTCTTCTCTGTTTTCTCCATAGACGACTGTTTCTGCATTGGTGGAAAATCTGTTTCAGTAGATTCCCATGGGGCAGACTGGTGCCTTGAGGAAATCTCCTGTGGGTTTCTGTCCTTTGTGCCAACCAGGCAAACACAGAGGGAGGCTGTGCTTGCTGAGCTCCCCGCCAGCAGAAGCCAGGGAGAGAGGCTGTGAAGAGTCTCCCTTGTTCTGTTAGATGTGTGGGTAGTAGGACACAGTGGACAGTGCAGGCGTCAGGTTCAGCAAAGGAAGTCAGGGAGGCTGAAGGGAAGACGCTGTTTTGGAGTCTCTTGAGGTCAGCAACAGGGGTATGGATGCTCATGCCAAGCAGACATGAGACCTCTCATCTCTAATTCCTGTTCCTTTGTGGCCCTTTATAACAGTGTTGGCAGAAACTGCCAGGCTACCTTTGAAGTGTGTAGAGAAAGATGCAAGCTAGAAAGAAAAGAAATCTGGACTTGTCAGTTCGAACTGGAAATACTGTACAGGCTTTCAGGGGTCCCTGAGGCCTCTGCTTTCAAATCAGTGAAATAACAGCTCTACGTGAAAGAACGGGGGCTGGTTATACTCCAGTGTGGGAGAATGAGCTCCTGGGGCTCTGCTGAATGAAAGGGAAAATGAAAAGGAAGGAATGCTTCTCAGAAACACTATTTTGTGTGGCATGGAGTTCAGCTGTCTCCTACCAGTTCAGAGTGGGGGACTGTAGGATAACATGATGAGGGTTAAGGTGAGACCAGAGGGCAAACTGCATAACCATAGGCATAAAAGTGTCTGTGAAAATGCTTTGCTCAGGGCCCTCCAACGCTACATCCTCAATGGTGGTAATGGCAGGAGAGTGACTCTCTGTGCTGTTTTGCTGAATGGGGAAGGATGCTTTTAACAATTTTTCTTAACAGACGTTGATGGAGAGAGAGACTATGCAAAGCAGATGATGTTAATAAATGTCCTGTTTGCAAAAATCACTGCAAGATGCAACTGATTGATAGGGAGGAAAAATCAGGATGTTAAAGGAACTGTTTATTCACAATATGCATTCATAAAACAGCAGTAACATAATTGCTTAGAAAGCATATGAAATTTATTGTTCACACTCTCATTTTGCATAAATGTGCTTTGTTACTTTGTTCCAAATAGAATATGTAAATTGTCCTAGATGCTTTGAAAACAGTATTGCAAAGCACAAAGCAATAAAAAATTTCCACCCCTTTGGTGCATGTTCTTCAGACAATATCATTTTATTACCAGCATCTAAAAAAAACATGCAGAAATGGGTCAGCAAGCCATTTGAATGACTTTACAGCATATTCCGTGGTGTACTTAGACAAAAGAAATTCAATTCACCTGACTGCTAAAGTTAGCTGAACAAGACCATATCTTACATGCAAGAATCTGCATGCTATAGCTAGCTGTATTGTAGTTATGTAGCAATATTGGGTAACTTTCATTTTTTGGAGTGGACCTATATTTTATTTGGTTTGGGTTGGTTTGGCTTTTGGAAAGCTGCAATTAAAAAGATGTAATTATTTCTTAGGATGGCTGAGGGTGATATTTAACTGAAAACAACCCAGAGGAAAACAAGCTTGTGAATCTATAAAGGGATCAGAATAATGTAGTTATGGTAGTTAAGGTTTAGTGTGAAAACAGTTCAAAGAAAGTAGGATTGTAATTTAAAATAACATCTCATTAGTTTGTTTAATTACTCATTGCCAGCTCTAATTGGTTTTTAAGGGTAGAAACAAAAAAAATAAAAAAACAAACCCAAAAACATAGCTCTTAGGAAATGAAAGGATTTTTACCCCCAGTAAGTTGGACACAAGATGAATGTTCCTTTGGCAAATCTTAAGATTCTGATTAGGTTCCTCAGCTGCTTTGAGTTATACTATTTAGTCTGTATTTGGAACTAAAGCCAAACAGCTACAATATTGATTGCATCTTTCTCTAGTATTTTCTTAACTTTGCCTTATTAGGAACAGAAGTCTTTTAAAAGTAACTATCCTTAAGACCCCTATGTAGGTAAGCAGTTTACTAAGTGATGATTTAATGTATTTCTTTATGTCCTCACAAGCTTTCTAACAGAGGGTTGTCTTCAAGCCCCTGTTTGCGTGTGAGCATGTATAAGTAGCTGTCAGAGACCATGGCACATAGCTTGCTGCTGAGTAACACAGACCAGAATGTACATCCCAAAATAAGATGAGAAATCCTAGAAAATGAGTAATAATGAAAAAACTACTTACTTTTGATGTTTATTAGTCTAGTATGAAATCTATGTTAAATCTTGAGTCAGGGTTAGGGACTACAAATTCCTGTCCATCAAAGTAAGGAATTGTGTGCTAAGTCTTTTTCTGACACTTTACTAATTCTTTCCCTTTAGCCAAGAAATCCAGAACACTTTGAAAAATTTCTTTAAAATTAAATCTTGCACATTCATTTCATTTCAGGTGCTTCAGATTTCATAAGAAAGAATATTCTAAGATAGTATGTAAATCCACAAGAATTTACATGAGTCTATTATCTTCTCATAAGAAAATCTCCCAGGTTGAGCCAAACGATGAAATAGTGCCTTAACAACTCCAGTTTGATTAAATATCTTCGAAAACTAGAAAGTCAATCTTTTAACTGATTTCTTGGAAAATTCAAGGACAAAATTTATAATCACTGCTTGCCTAGTCCTAAAGTGGTAGGTAATTTTTCTCCCCAGCTATCTCAGGTACAGCAACAGTGTCTCACTTTTGACATTGACCCTTGTCAACATTCTTACACTTCCCTTGAATCAGACCACTTGTGAAGGCTTTCTTCCTGAATTCTCCAAGTAAGATGAAATATTTTAGTATTTTACAGTGCCTTTTTTGTCCTTCCTGCTCTGGAATGCATATGTGAGCTGGTGGGAATCCAGAAGCATGAATGTGCTGATGACTGTTTTGTGGATCATTTCTGTGTTCAGCATTGATATATCCTTAATTGGGGGCTGGAGAAGATCAAAGCATTCACATCAGCTACACAACTGAGATGACCGAGGATTCCTGAGCACATTTTGTAACTCAGGTTTTCAGTGTAGGGTTTTGATTAATATGTAAAATATTGTAAAGGGTAGTCAAAATGTTCTTGTCATACACTTTCAAGTCAAATCAACTTTTAAAAAACTAATATGAAGTCGATGTGTTTCACCTGAGTCAACTTTTTAAAATTTCAAATACCTTTTTAACTTTTCAAATTCAAATACCTACCAGTATCTAGGTCTGACTGCCACAGACACTTGACACTAAAGTCTTCAGCTTTTTGTCTACCTCAGGTGAAATTCTGTTAACACAGGCTGAGCTTTAGGTATCTTTTCAAGCATCAGAAGCTGAATCCAAACTGCTGCAGAGGAAATGATTGAATATGCCCCTAGAATGAAAATATGAAGGTGCTGTAACTGCCTTCCCTTGGTTTGCAAAGCCCATCTTTTCAAAAAACATTTATTTATCTTTGAAGTCAGCTTTCTGCCGCTTTTCAAGCTTTCTGGACAAAGATACTATACATAACAGAGTAAATGTTATCCTTCATCAAAACTAAAAGCTAGTCCAAATATAATTCTACAGTAGAAACCCAAGCACTTTGTAAAACAAAATCAAAATAATGATTCTGGTCAAAGTTTAATTTTTCACACATTTTTTCAAAATCAAAAAGAACAGAATTTATGATTTTAGAATCTTCATCTTTTAAATTCAAAAGTGTTCATAACCTTCAAATCTCTAGCTGATTTGGAACTATTCCTTTCAAAAATCTACTTTTTTCTGCATATTCTAAGTCATAGTAACTACAACAACAGTTAGTGAAAATGTTAAGTCTGGAGTCCTCAATTTTAATTCAGGAGTAGCCCTGATCATGAAATTAGTTCTTTCCAGGCCTTCTAATCCTTTTAAAATTTCAAGGCCAAGGTTTGGGGTTTTTTTATGTCTGTGTTGTGAAGATTAGGTTGTTGTCCATTTTGATTAATTCTTTTTTGAGTCAATCTTGACTGGTAAATGTCAGTGATGCTGTCAGTTAAATATTGATTTTTTTATAAATTTATCAGACTTGCCTATATGTGATAGCAGGTGCTTTAAAACATGGTGTACAAACATTGAAGGCAACAGGATAGTAGAGCACGTCATTAAAATTGCATCTATGTTTCAAATATTTGAAAGAAATTACAAATATTTTTTAGATGTACTTGTAATTTAGATGCCTTTAAAGTTTAGAATATAATTTTCCTAGCATGTTTCCCTGAAGCAAAAAAGAAACTAAAAGAAAGAAACAAAAAGGAAACTAATTATAGTTGCTTCCTTGCAGTTTTTCGATTCTCTGAGGCACCTTTATGACCAATCACGATACCTCCTCATTTCAGAGTTAATGAGCCAAAAAGATGAAAGTTGTTTCAATTCTTGTTCTTCTATTTCCACTGTTGCAATTGTTTCTGTTCTTCAAGTCTTCTAAAGGGCTGAACTAAACAAAATAAAGATTTCAGTACTGCATTCTCAAAGCAACGCTCATATTATGGCTGATTGCATTCTCAGGAATGGCAGCCCTTTATGTAGTTGCTTATATTTGTGAGATTTGTGGAAAAGAAAAACAAATTTAAAAAAAATGGGTAACACATTCAGGTACCCCACATCTTCAGTGTTAGCTCCCACAGAACATATAAATATATACAATGTTTTAAAAGAAACTCTAAAGACAGATATGTGCACTGTAATTAGACAGTTATTAGGTAACATTCCTGCCTCAAGAAAAGGTTATACATTGAGATGTTTAAAAGCTGCATTATTCCTTTAATCTCAGCTGCTAGATAATGCCACAATAGGAAATATTAGACAAAATACATACCAGGGTATTAGTTGAGCATTAGTAGAAGTTTCCAATAGATGCACTATATTATTTTGTGACCAGTTAAAGTCACCCTCTGACACAGATATGGAATATCTTTGGAATATTAGAAGTTAAGAATGGAAAAAAAAAACAACAACAACAACAACAACAACAACAACAAAAACCCAACCAACAAATAAAAAACACCCACCGCATTTGAAGTCCCTATGAGAAACAGTCAGGTGAAGCAGGAAGAGAAAATTTCCTCCTTATCCATTATTCTGTGTTTCTGTTAAAGACAAAATATTGTGACATATATCTGCCTTGGATGTCATTGTCCCTCTACCTCAAAAAAATGTACTCTGCCAATCCAAATGGCACATTTATGAAGAACCAAAGAAATGAAAAAAGCAGCAGTTAGCCAGAAACAGAGGTCTGCAACCTCTAAAATTCTTTTAGAGTTGTACTAGAACTATAAGTAGTGATGCTTGGCATTTGCACTATAGAGTATTTTTATACAAACTCTTTGGCTTCTTTGTCAGCAAGGCACATGACTGTTCTGCTGGATATGCATAATTTTCTAAATATAGGATTTAATTAGAAACCTCACTCACAGCAAAAGTTAAGTAATATTTAGGAGATTTAAGCCAAGATTGTCAGGAAAGCTGATTGAGAATGGTATTTTTATTTTAAGAGTCATAAAAAATTTTTGTGAAGGTGTTTTGGAGCGTGGCCTAAGTGTGAAAACAGACCTAATGGAGCCCCAATACTGACTTCTTCAAATCACTTTTTAACTTCCAGCTTCAAATTCCTGTCTTTCCCTTTACCTCATAAACAGCAATGACCCAAAATAAGTGATAATGGGACAAAGAATACCAAGCTGCATCCTACAGAAGAATTTTAGGCAAGCAATTGTTTATACTTCACTTTAAAACCAGAATAATCAGAAATAAACAAGATTAGATGTCAATGAGAAAAAAAAAAATCTGACAGAGATTTCAGTACATTTTGGACTATCCTTTTAAATTATTGATTCTCTCTTCCTATTAAAAAACAATTGTACCAGTTCTTTAGGATATCAACTTTGATTTTTTTTTTCCCCCCACAGAAAGCTGTTACTATATCACTGGTTTTTTGAGTGACCTGGGCAGCTTTCGTAGCAAATATATCCTGTGCCTTTAATGGAACTTTTGGTTTGGGTTTAAGAATAAGAGGTAAATCCCTGAGAACCACTTATATCCCATATATTGTCTGCAATAAAGCAATTGTACAGTTTTTCTGGAATAATTTTTTCCTGATAAGGATATCCAAGCATTTATTTTCTAAATTCCATGAAATTTTCTTGAACTATTCCTATTTTTTTTTAAATTTCAAGATGATAATAAAATAAGGATTATGAAGCATAATGCATAAAGATGTTATTCCTTTTGTAAGATTAAGAGATCTTTGCTTGTGTGAATGATTGTGTGCTTTGCCTCCAGTTGAATATAAAAATAAGCATCTCATGAGACAGCAAACGTATTGTGATTTCTTTTTTCTGGCGCCCTTAAAATAAACATAATAAGTCAATCTGCATTTTGAAATGTACTGAGAGCAACAATGGATCATTAAGTTCTTCTCAATTCCACCTGATGGAGCGTGTAGAAGAGTCCCCTGCAATATTGCATTAGTGACACTTTCATTATCTGAAACTATTTCTGTATCCAGGCAAAACTATTCCTATAATATTCCTGTCTCACTGTGTTCTGTATATGTGGAAGACTGATTTGCATTTTCATTCTTGGGCCTTTAGGGTTCACTAAGTCTTGATGAAGTTGTGTGTTTGAGCTGTGGACCTTATTGAGCTATATTATTGCTTTGGTACTCTTTAGTGTGTGAATACGCAAGGATAATAAGAGAGCGTGAATTCCATAAATTCTGTGTCTTTGTGAGAGAATTGTAGTACAGTACAACTGGTAAAAGAACATTTATGCTCATATCTTAAAATAAGTGACTGAGATAAAAAAATTAAATTAACTCGAATAGTTAATGTATGCTAACTACTAGTAAAGTATCCAGGTAGCAGGAGAACATAACATGCCTTTCAGTGTAGTTTTGTATACAAAACTCTGTTTGCAGGTTGTGTTTTCAATATTTACTTTAAACCTCTTGAAAATATTAAAAACTATCTATTCCTATTTGTTGTTGATATTACTAGAAAAACCAACAAATAATCTTTGCCTATATTCCATGTTTTCACTATATGTTTATTGTGGATTAAAAATTACTTTTCTATTTGTAAGCTGTTCACACCATTGCTGCCTGTGATGTAGGACGTTAAATCACACCTAGCAAGTATCAGCATGGGGATTCACCAAAGAGAATCTTGAAAATCTGTCTTCCTGGTGAAATGAGCAAGCCTTGACCCAGAGGGTTGGTTAAATCAAAACCCATCACATATTTGATCTTTTATTTTTTTTCCCTCTTCCCCAAAAAGAAACTTGATCATCAATATGCCTTGTAAATGTAATACTACCTCATTTTTCCCCCCAAAGCTTATTTTCAAAGGGCAATTCCATATCTAAAAATTTCTGTTTACTTTGTTTGTAGTTCTTATTTAGCATTGTGATTGTAGCTGTGCATTGAGCCATTGTACTTGGATGGATTTTGCTGTCGCCTTCAATGGGACTAATTCCATAAGTAAAGCTCTTCAGACATTTTTATGGGATTCACTCTTTTCCTCATGGAAAGTTTCAAAATCTAGCAATATTCAAAATAAAAATATTTTCTGCTTAAAAGAAAGTAAAAGAGAGGAGATAAAATCAAAGCCTCAGAACTAAGACTCAAGCGTGACTGGAAAAAACAAGAAAAAATAACTTATGTTTTTTTTATCTGAGGTCATATCTTCTGGTTTTTTCTCTATGATTCAGCACTTTAATTCACAAATTATTGCCAAAAGCAGTATTAAAATTTTAAATGGGTAACTTGGGATGCCTTGTAAAATTGGTATGCACCTTGTTGTGAAATAATACCAATTCCTAAAGATCAATAACTAGAAAGAACCATTATTTTTTCTTATTTCCTTCCTGAATGTTGTACTGAAATCGTTTCTTTCTAGTGGACTTCTTCCAAAACCTTCATTCTATCTTGCATTCTGTCTTTTTTTGAACTTTCAAGTCATTGTCTAGCTTTTATTTGAATATACTGATGACCGAGTTAATGACTTTATTTCTTTTTTGTCAAATGTACTTGAGTTTTGCATTTGTTGCTAATTAGAAATCAAATGAATCTCATTAAAGGGGTGTTGTAACCTTTTTCTACAATGAGAAAGGGCCAAGATTTCTCATCTGAAAAACTGTAGAACTGTCAGCACCTAATGGGTTTGTCAATGCTATTAGAAGTAAATAATAAACATAGAAAATGACTTGACATGAACTATTGCAAAAGATCTACAATGAGCTTTACAGCACAAATCAATATTTTTCCGAGAGAGTGACTGTTTATTGAAGGCACTAAAAGCTCTGGTGAGAGAGCAGGAACATTTTCCTGTCCAATTAGCCTAGATCCCTTTCGAAAATGTGAAATGGAAAAATGATAGCAGATCTACATTAAATGAGTGTGATGTATTTTGCTAAAGTGTGTTTTTATATACTTTTCCATAGACAGTAAAGATTTTATACTTCGATTAAGTTTGCATGGCAAGGATTTGGTAGTGGAGGAGGGGGCTACAGGGGTGACTTCTGTGAGAAGGTGTCAGAAGCTTCCCCCATGCCTGACAGAGAAAATGCCAGATGGATCAAAGACAGATCCAGCATTGGCCAAGGCCAAGCCCACCAGTGGCAGTGGTAACACCTCTGGGATAAGATATTTAAGAAGAGGGGAAAGGTCCTGTACAACAGCAGCTGGGAGAGAGGAGTGAGAACTTGTGAAATGAACAATTCAGCAGATACCTGGGTCAGTGCAGAAGGAGGAGGTGCTCCAGGAGCAGGAGCTGAGATTCCCCTGCATCCTTTGGTGAAGACAGTGGTGAGGCAGGATGTCTGACTGCAGCTCATGGAGGATCCCACGCTGCAGCAGGTAGATTTCCCTGCATGAAGCTTTGTCACAATGAGAAATCTGCCCTGGAGCAGGCTCTTGGAAAGACCTCTATCTCCACAGAGAAGGAAGCCCGTTCTGGAGCAGATTTTCTGGCAGCACTTGTAACCTCATGGGGAACGCACACTGGAGCAGTCTGTTCCTAAAGGACTGCACCTTGTGGAAGGGACCCACACTAAAACAGTTCATGAAGAATTCATGGGAAGGACTCCATTGGAGAAGTTCATGGAAGACTGTCTCACATGGAAGGGAGTCCATGCTGGTGTAGGGGAGGAATGTGAGAAGGAAGGAGTGGCAGAGATGATGTGCAATGAACCGACAACACCCATTTCTCATCCCACTGCACCACTGCGGCAGAGAAAATACTTTGGGAGTAAAGTCGAGTCAGGGAAGAAGAGAGAAATGGAGGAAGATTTTTAAGGATTTTATTTCCTGTCTCATTACCCCACTCTTTGATTGGTAATTAATTAATGTAATTTCCTCAAAATGAGTCTGTTTTGCCTGTGATGGTAACTAGTAAGTGATATCCTATGTCCTTATCTCAACCCAGGAGCCTTCTCTTACAATTTCCCTTCCCCATCCCATTGAGGAGGTGTGTGATGCTTTACTGGGCACCTGGCATCCAGCCAGGGTCAACCCACCACAAGTGTAAATCTGTTATACTATTAAAAGCTATTTCATATTTTTGCCTGTGCCATTCTAGTATGTGGTCTTTGCATTTAAACTTACATTTCTAATTTCTCAAGAAATTGCCTTTTCTTTGATATGATGAAAGAGTCTTTATTTTATCCAGATATTTTCACACATTAGAATATTAAATAGCATTAATGTACATTAATTCATGTAGCAATAAGATTTACAAATGATAAAATAGCTGAAGTTTCTTCCCCCTACTCCTTACAGTTAATAACATACACCTTGATAATTTTCAAGCAGTGTATCCTTCTAAACGGTCTAGAAACAGCTGTTTTGCTTTCAGAGTTGGTTAACGTACCCAGAAATTTTGCAAAATCTGCTTCACAGCTTCAATAGTTATACTATAAATAACTTTTTACATTCTTTCCTTCCTAATTTCCTTATCAAAGACTAAATGATGGCAGGCTTGGCTCTTAGTATATATGAAAAAAGTACCAATTTCCTGTATGTTGCTTTAAATATTTAAAGCTTTATATAAACGGTATGACTAAAATTATTAAGATGATACAGCATTTGAAGGAAATCAACTACAAAGAAAGATCAAAGAAAAACATTGGTGTTCTTTATACATTAGAGGAGCACTTAGCTGGATTTTAAAAACCATACACATACAGCACACATGATATATAAATCATACATATATCTAATTAAAAGTATAATGATTGCCTATAACCAAGACAAAACAAGGCTGAATTATTAGAAAAGTATTTCAGTTGTTTATAAGCTTTTTACAAGACTGCCAAAATTTAATTGTTTGGGTGGAATTTGAAGGCTAATTTTCTTCCTCAGGCATGCTTTTTGGAAAGTTTTAGTGAAATGATCAAAAGGTTTCTTCTAATTAGTTTAAGGAAATCACATTGTTTTTCATCTGAAAGAAGATCAAGAATATTCTGTTTAGTTTTAAAGAAATGCATAAAACTTTGTGGCATGAACACAAAAATCAGAAAGCTGTCTTATTTAGGAGTGAGGGGTGAATTCTGCTATTCTACAAAACTTGTACTAAAGTTTCTACCTCCAAAAACTTCACTTCATATATGCACAGTCATAGCTTGTGTACTCTGTGTAGGTCCTATAGGTACTGTGTACAGAGATAAGCCTGGTTATGACCCTTCCCTAGAAATTTGCATAGCAAATGCCTCAATGAAAATCGGTGTAGGTGCTTGCCTCAATAAATTGTTCCAGTAGAATGGGAAGTGGCTATAATGGTGCTGAAATCAGAAACAGGAGGATTTTCATTTTTATTGGTCTTTGCTTCAGTGGTATTTGACTAAGAGAGAAGAGGATCTTAAATGATGAATAAAGTGACTGTAGAGGAGCTGTCTCAGACTGGTAGAAACAAGGAAGTAGACAGGCACTCTGTGATAGCCAGACACAGGAGATGGAGGCTAATAAAGCTGGTGTGGATGAGCCAAACCTGGACTTGTTATAAAGACAAGTACTTCATAGATGATACTGAACTGAGACTCAGAAAAAAGAAGGATGGGCAAAGATGCACAAATTATGATGAAAATGATAATTTTGACATCATCAAACAATTCCATGCTTCATTTTTAACCTTGCTGAATATCCTTTCCGTGTTTGTTTACTACATGAATTTTAGTGGATGAAAAAATACAAGTTCAAAAAAAGATTTCTAGCTAAATTTAAATTCATACTTTTATGTGCATCAGTAGGCTTTGGCTCAGAAACCTTTTCACTAGAAGTAAAAGAGTACAAAAAAAAATTTACACAATATCTACCTGAAAGGACAACTTTCTTCATTGCATTTGTGATTAAGTCTTGAAAAATGAGGAACATTAGTCGTATTGGTCTTTATCTCTTAAGAAAGTAGCTATGCAATGACATGAACAACCAACTCCATGCACAAGAAAATGTGAACGTGGGAAAAATAGTACACATTAGGAAAATCTTGTCTGTAGGACAGTGTCATCCTGACAGTGTGAGGAAACTGAGGAATGAAGACACTTTACTGAATTCTTTATAAAAGAAACAAATAACAGAATCACAGAATCATTTAGTTTGGAGTTCATTGAGTTCAATCTTTGATTGATCAACACCTTGCCAACTAGACTTTTGCACTAAGTGCTGCGTCCAGTTGTTTCTTGAACACTTCAGGGATGGTGACTCCAACACTTCCCTGGGAAATGAATAATTCCTTCCACGAAAAAAAAAAAACAAAACTACTGATGTCAAACCTGAACTTCCCATAGTACAGCTTTAGGCTGTTTCCCCTTTCCTTGTCTATAGTTGCCTGTGGCTCATCTTCAGCCAGCACCCCCTGGCCCTTTGCTGCTGGGCAACTTCTCAGCCACTCTGTCCCCAGCCTGTAACTCCTCATGGGGTTGTTTTGACCCAAGTGCAGGACCCAGCACTTGGCCTTGTTGAATCTCATAGCACTGGCCTCAGCCTCTCCAGATCCCTGTGTAGAGCCTTTCCACCCTCCAGCAGTTCAACACTCACCCAGCTTGGCATCGTCCATGAATTTAGTGAGGGTGAACTCAATCCCTTCATCAAGACCTTTGATAAAGACATTAAACAGGACTGGACCTGGGGAATACCACTTGTGACCAGCCACCAACTGGAACGATAACAACAGTAATGTTATACAAAATATTAAACTATTTTGTTGTTATTAAAAGACAACTAAAATACTCAATTGTAAAATCTGGTTTATCCTTGTTTTCTTTAAAATATTGCATAGGCAAAGACAATGTAGAGGAAGTTGCAAACTGAATTTTTTGAAACATAAACCAATTTTCAATTATACATAATCTTTCTGAATACACATTTTTCTGTCACATTACTCTGATTAAGGGAAAATTTTCCTTCCTCATGATTGAAGCAATGAGAGTTAAAAGTAATTATATGTTAATACTTAAAAAAAAAAAAAAAAAAAAAAAAAAAA
>VXAC01001778.1:287308-313306 GCA_013399225.1 Rhipidura dahli
AGGAAAAAATCTGGTATCATTTACTTTTTTTTTTTATTAATTACTAATTAAAGAAAGCGAGATTTTGGGGGTTTCAATTCTTTTTTGAGGTTTAAATGATATCATGTGATATTAAACCAGTACCCTTATAAAATATGAGGAGTTTAGATTTATTAAAACACATATAGTGATAATTGTAAATGTCATAGTTCTTTCAGTATTGTTTCTTCCATGTATTTTCAAACTGCAGAGGTTTCTTCATTCCTTATTCTGAATGAAAGAGGAACAATAAACAGGGCAAATAATACCTGGTATGGGTGGCTGTCACAATTGACCGGAAAATTCAAATTTTGAGAATCTAACAATTTTTGTGAATTCTTAATTCAATTAAAAACTAAAAAGAACTCTAATTAAAAAAAAAATAAAAATAGAGGAGCTCAGTCCTTAAAACCAAGACATCAGAAAAAGAAAATGCTAGTGTGATGGAGAAGAAGAAGGATTGGTTTAGAATTGGGAGAAATCTTTGAAATGAATTTAAGAGAATCATCTTTTAAATATTTATATTATACTTTAGGAATTATAATAATGCTAGATTTTATTAAGCTGTGTTTTTTATTCAAAAGTGGGCAAGCTTCCCAGGATTAAGTGGTTTACTGGGATTGTTTAGTGCAGGCTTAACTGATGGCTTACAAGAGGATTAATGAAATGGAGAAGGGTTTTATGAAAGTATTTCCCTACCTATTCTTACAAGGCTGTGAATGCTTTAATTTATAGAGCTCCAGTTCATATTTGTACAGTAGGAAATTAATTTATGTTAAAATGCTTCAGTCGTGATCTTCTGCAGCTACCGAATCTGTAGGAAGCGGGGAACATCTCCATTTTCTAAAGATGCAAGGATGTTGATCTTTTGTAAAGTTCTGACATGGTGCTATAGATAGTTTTTTCTCTTATATCATGTTTTTTTTTTGTAGACTGTTGTTTGATGAGAGAGCGATAAACCCCTCATGTCTTCAGTAAAATATTACAACTTTGACAATAACTCAGCTAAGCGAGCTGTCACCTTTATAATGAAATCTTCACCTTTGCTTACCTGGTGACAGTGACAGACTGCATCAGGCAGAGGCCAGTTCTAGGAAACAGCTCTGCAGGCAGGCTGGTAGCAAGGAGCAGCACTGCCATCGTGCCTAGGACTTTGATAGCACTCATCTGTCACATCTGTGCTTCAGAGGGTGGCTAGAAGAGAGTACCTCCTTTTGCTCCTTTCAAGCCTTTCTATCCGTAACAAGAAAGCTTAGTAGGGACTAAGTGATAGTTCTAACCAAGTTTTTAAAATGAGAACCATGGGTATTCAGTTATATGCACATGTGAATGAAGAAGGGGGAAAAGTCCTTTCTGAGGCTTCAAAGTAACTTGCCATTGACTTGGAAGCTTTTTACTTGAAGATTAAAAACCTTCATGAGAAGGACTTATTTCTTTTTACTTTTACTCTGATTAAACTTTCTAAAATGCTTTGTAAAAGTTATTTAGTATTGCAGGTAGGAATTTTAGAAAGCCACAAGTAGCAAAACTCCTTGAAACTTGAAAATACCAATCCCCTTAAGCAACAATTGCTATGAATAGGGATTCATGCCGAAGGGTCTGTGAACACCAAAGGTGTATCAGCCGTGTTACACAAGATGTTCTGATGAGACCCCAGTGAAACAATTAGCTGGTTTTAGTAACCTGGTGATTATGAAGGATAATTCCAAGAAACTCAGTAGCTTTGAATTCTGTCGAAGACTGCACAACCACTTGGATGGAGTACATGACAAAGCTATGAGGCATCTATGGGGAGCTATTTAGTAGTCCACTGTTGGAGTTCTACTTTGTTGCAAATAAATTACTGAGTACAAAGATGAAACTATGGAGACCTGGTTTATCTATATGTAGAAAGAAGCATGATGGGCTGTTAACTTTATTTTCTTGTTAATAGTCAAGATATTAATAATAAGACCTGCTGTCTTTAGGGAAAAGTAATAAATGGTTTTACAATCGCTTCACACACTAATAAGACAAAAAGTGTCACACTCTAGTAAATGTTGTGTTAGACACCTAATGTCTGGGGATTTAAAAAATAATAAAAAATCAGGCTGACTGGACTGCACAGCAAAATCACTGGTACTTGGAAAGAGCAGAAAAAGCATCGAGAGCAGTAATGGCATGTCTTTCTAAAGGAAATGTTCTTCAGAATGCTACGTTTGTCTGACCAGATGCACCGTGGTAGTCAACATTGATGACTAAAGTCCTACAAGACTATCAGGCTCGTGGTAAATCCACTTTCAGGCTTGGGCAAGAAAACCTGAAAGACAGATGAGAAGATGATAAAGACATAAAAAAGAAGCAGCAAATGTGAATGGACAGAAGATAAAAAATATATTGTGGCATTTCTTACCTCCTCTTTTTATTTTCGTTACTCTAGGACAGGGTTGTAACTCTCTGGGGACAGAAAATTTAACAAAAAGAACCCCTGTTAACAGGTGAGAGTTCAGGTTATAAATAAAGGCTGAAGGTTGAGATGAAGTACTCAGAAACATACCCTAGAAAGACTGAACAGCTTCTAGAATTCTACCTTAAAAAGTGAATAATAAATGTGAGGATTTTGGACAGCTTCCAGTTTAAAAGGTGAATTCTGAATTTTTTTAATAGTGTTTCAAAAAAAGGGCAATACCTCCAGGGACAGCTCAAGCCTGTATGTTTCATTACATTTGGATAAGTATCATAAAATATCCGATTAGTCATAAGTGTCATAAAGTCCCAAAGTCCTGCACCAGAGTCAATGTGAAATACTCTGTATCAATGTAGAACATGTAAAGCCTCCTATCTTCAGAAGAAAATAATAGCTGCATCATTCCTGGAAATTAAGCTAACAATTAGAAACCCTCCTGAAAATCTAACCAAATTTGACTCCTATTTCTAGTCTCAGCTGGGCCTTTAACCTTCTTTAATGCATACCCAGCACACACTCCTGGAAAAATCTTATCATAAGCAATCCCTCATTTCCATTATTATTTCTGTAAAGACAAATGAGAGGAAAAAAAAAAAAAAACCAAACCCAAGCCATATCATTATTTAGATGCATGTTTAGGTTCTAAAAAGCAAGCATGTAAACCTAGGCAAAATCAGAAAAAAACCCCAGGAATGAATAGAGACATTGCTAAAAATTTTCCTAGAAAATTCAATAAGTATTATCTGTTACCTTACAAATAGCTTTACAAGCAACTAACCTTTTTATATTGAATAAGTAAATTTTTACTCATTGAGAAATACAAGAGAATAATCCACACTTCTGCATTTAGCCTAGACCTGCAAAACTTTGCTGAGAATTATTGCTTTAGTACTTTGTGAATAGTGTACAATTTTTAACTCATTAGCAGCTTGGAAAATGTGTTAGGTCTTTTTGGTTTTTTTTTTTTTTTTGGTATTGTTCAGTCTTGTTTAATTACAGCAGTGGGAAAATGAACTACACAACATTGGACAGTTTAAAAATGTAGCACAACTTACTGCTGGATTTCACTGGAAATTGCCACCAGGGTCAAAATTCAAGATCCTAATAATTATGCTGGATTTGAATTTTTGATTAAATGAACTAGGACAATCATACTAGCAGTTCTTTAAAATTGTGCCTTGGCAAAACTAACATTGTAACAAAGTTAATCAGCTGAATATTAACCCGTATAGATAAATGTGTGAAAGGAAAAGTCAGTTAATTAAAATCAATTGTAAGGACTGAGTTAAGATATGGTGACATTTTCAATTTACAGCACTTTTTTGACTTAATTTTGCTGAATTTACTCAGATAAATGAATGCCCACAATATACTCCCTTCTATCAATCCTGTTAAATTCCCTGCACTGCAATAAACACCAGTATGGGTAAGCCACTAGTAAATGCTAAAATCAAAAAATCCTAATCAAAAACCAAACAAAAAAGAGAGTAATACATCAAATTAATTTATTTTTTACTGCCTTCAATAGCTTTTTTTTTCTGATACAGTAAGTTTCTATAAGGTAGTCTGTTGACTTTTGGCATAATTCTGTATAAAATGGTGGTGATCTTGTCTGTTTAAGGTGCATGACATTCTAGAAAGTTGATTTTTAAGACCTTTTATTTTGATAAAGAGCTGGATAATGTGGAGCAAACTGAGGTTCATGTAAAAGTAATGTATGGTATGCAGCTGCATTATCTGAGAACTTCCAAAGCTTATGAGAGCATATTTTAAATATGCATGCTACTTTGCATGTAAATTGTATTTGCAGTATACCATCATCAGAGCGATCTCATTAAACTGTTTTGCCAAAATGCAGATTATAAGTTTGAGACCCATGGATCCCCCCAGACTCCAGTTCAATAAGGACATGCCAATGATTTTGTGGGACTGTGCAAGCTGATATTTAGATATGTTCTGTGAAAATGCTCGTGCTTAGCTTTAGATGCAAGCTAAAGGACATGGCCAAGTAAGAAGCACAAAGGACATATAATGCACTTTTAACTGAGAATGATCTGTGAATAATACAGTGGAAGGACTCACACTGACTTTGTTATTTTTGGGATTAGGCTTCATCAACTTTTATGGACAAGAGGGATCATAGTGTGAGAACACATTGTTGTAAAGCCTTTTTCTTGACTAATTAAGTTCAGACCAACCATCTGTTTTCTTGGCTTAAATACAAGTCACATGTTCTCATATATTAATAATAGAGGAAATTTGAGAGACTTAAATACTCTTTTACTTTAAAAGTGAGTCAAAATATTGCTGCTATTTCAGGGATTATTATTTTATAGGCTTACTTTAACATTACATTCCTCTTAAGAAATACAATAATAAAGTAATTTCAAGCGCTGTAATATGGACAACTCAGTCTTAGGGAAGGTTTACATTGCCTAAACATGAAGATGATTTTCACCATAGGTGATGTTCGCAGACATTTTTCATTCAAATATTTTATTCTTTGTATTAGTTTTGTATAGTGCTGTAAATGCAGCCGTCAGTGAAATTCCTGGTGCAGTCCTGTAGTAGCTCTGCATTTTTTGTTTTATCACGCAAACAATTACAACAGGAAAAAAAAATGGTGTTTAATGGGGCAATAAGAAACTGCATCCATTTTTAGATGAGAAAATATCAAAAGAGGTATTGTAACATTAACATTTTACCATTTTACCATGATCGTGGATAAAACATGAAGTACAGAAAAAATATTAGTTGTATTTTGCAGGAGTCATGAACAAACTTCAAGTTACTTTGCTGTGTAAGAAGATTGGTTGATACCTTTAAAAATTATGTGGTTTACTTGCAATGTAAAACTCAGTGATTTGCATTTGAACAAATATGCATTCAGTGGCTAAGTTATACTACTGTGCCTGAATAAAAGTTCTTAAGGCTTCTTCTCAATCATGGATGAAGGTTTATTGCATGTCTGCAGTGTGTGAGGAACCAATTCTAATAGGCAAAGTCTGGAAAATTCAGACGTGAAATGGCAGCATTTGTGAAATCACTGGGCACAAGAAATGCCTATACCAAGAATGAATTTAATTCTGCTATTTCCCATGACCAAAAAAAGGACAGTTTACACCTATGTGATACAATTCATCTAAAAACCAGTGTAGGTTAAATTACTGTTGGTACATTTGTTCATGGTTGTTCCAGCTGGTGAAAGCTACTCTATTCACTCACAAGAAGTCATACCAAATTCATGATACTAGTGTGATCCTACAGTGCACTCTCAACCATTAAAATATATTTAACATTTATTTTCCCATGTTTTTGTTTCTGCCATAAGTTTAAATTGTTTGTTAGATCCTGTCCAGTTTCTTTGCAACCCTATCAATGCACAGAGTAGATGGGGAGAAAATAGGCTGTATTTCTGACATCTTCTGTCCTTTCATAATTGATAATACCTTAATTAGAGTCTCAGAAAACAGATATACATGTAGTCTACTATTCCCATATAGTAGTGGAAATCTGATGCATCATTACTATTGTAATCTCTTTTTTAACAGCAATCAAAATTTTCACTGAGTTTCTGTCCAGCATTTGCACCTTACTGTGCTGTTCCAAGTAGTTTGATGTATAATCTACCTTATCCTTGATCAAATATTAAAAAGGTTCTGAAAAATGCATTAGCGGTATAGTCTTACTTAAATCAAAAAGATAAGTCAATAATCATCATAAGCCACTGACATCAGAGAGGAACAGCTCCCAGGCTCTTGGTTTGAGACACCCTATCAATAATATTGAGTGTTTCTTTATTCACTAATTTCTATCAGTCTAAAAGTTACACTCAGTTGTACTATTTTCCTTGATGTACATTGCTGTGGTGTCATTGTTCTGATATCTGAGACCTGACAGAAAGCTCTAGTGGGTAGCTCCAACTTTCCAAAAGGGTTTACTGACATCATGTAGTAACGATAAGATTTACTTGGAAGTCGCTTCTATGCATAAAAAGAGAGAATTTCACAATATTCCTACCTCAGCTCAAATGTTATTACCTAAAAAAGCACAGTTAAGGTGTTTTCTGTAAGCAATATGTCTTTTTTTGCAGCATTGCTGTTATCAGTGTCCTTCTGTCATGGACAACTGATGAAGTGCATTTCTAAGAAAATGTACCAGGTTGAAAAATGACACGTCAATATGCTCTGAATTTAAGGGGATTATCTTTGAAAGGTCTAAGTCATAGCAAAAAGCATAGCAATTTAGAATCTAGAAATTCATACAGTCTAACCGGCGCAACTAAAGTATTAGATACACTGGCAGAAAGCTTTTGGAGCCAGTTGTTAGATTATAGCTGCTAGTCATACAGTAATTTCTAAATGGTAAGCAAACGTGGGATCTTGCCAGACTGATCATTTAGATCATTCATGCATGGAATTACTGTTAAGTCAAAGGTAATCTTTCTGAATTGATTTACTAATGACTTCTGGGCTTGAGTCATAACTGAGTATGAATCAATAAATCTTTTTCTGTAAAGTGTATCTGATGAAGAAATTTCTTGAAGGTCTTGGTGTTTGCCACTTTTGTCACAAAGAACTCTAAGAAAATTTATCAGGTTTAAGAGTATTTCAAACAGAAATAGAGAAGTCAGTCTACCATTCTTTTCATTAGTAACTTGAGTAATGTTTATCTAAATCTTTCTATGCAAGTTGTTCCAGTTATTTTAGTGTACAGCATTGAATACAATTTATCACATATTTATGCAATGAAATATATTCCAGAAACAAATTTAAGCAGGCTTTAACTACATTTCTTACCCACTGAATGCCCAAGCCCTGAGTGAATTATGCCATCCAACCTTTAGACTTGGCAGTGAGGCCTCAAGGTCAGCTGTAACAGAGCAGCTCTCTGGCCCTGAGGCTCTTTCATACAGGCTGTAAGAAAAGCCCTGTGGAGGGTGCTGGCCCCCCTTTCATTCAGGAGAGCTGCATTTATCCAGAGCTGCTCAGATGTGGTTCTTGCCTGAACTACATTGCATCCCTGCCTCTGCTTCCTATGTATGCATCTTGCTGATCTATGCCAGGGCACTGACCTGCAGCACCCTGGGTGGACTTCAGATTTGCATCATCACTGTGAATTTGCCTGGCAATGCCAAGCCAGAGAGCTGACCCTGGATACTGCTCTGCTCCTTTCTTGTCCAGGTGCTTTGCTGCTGTGCCCTTGTCAGTGAGATCACTGCCCTGCCCGCCTTGCTGTCACCCTGGGCTCTTAGTTTGCTTTCCTTTACGTATCAGAAAGATGTCAGTGATCCCTGATGCTGCCTCCTGTATTGTACCCTAATAATTTAAGATCCTGAACAGAGAACAGTCATACAAGTGCGTATTGTATGCATATGCACAGTAATGAAACTCTTCATTCTTTTTCTGAAGAATTATCCTTTGCCTCCTCCCAGATTACAGAAACCTAAAATACATGGCATGGAATATTAAGCCTTTGACTATTGTAAGTATTACATGTATGAATAAATGTCAAATATATCAATTGTGAGAGAGAAATTCATTATCAATAAAGAAGTCTACAGCACAGAAGTAGAGATTTTGCAGATGGAGGAAAGCTAAACATAGAAAGATGGATTTTCAATGTTCACTGCAGAGGTAGAAATAAAATTCAAATTTGGTGAGGATCAGTCAGTCTGTGTTCATTAGGCAATGCAGCCTCCATTCCTGCCCAGGATCTGCATATTGCTCAGTTAAATAGGCAGAATAATACCTTTCCAGGGTTGGCAGAAATAGCTGAAATTCTGAAGAACAAAAGTTGAGCAAAGGGAAACAGTGAATTTCAATGAACATGACTCCACTGCTGAAGTACAGCCAGCTGGAGGTAAGAAAAACCATGCTGAAGACAGGGATAAGACAGTGATTGATAGCCTTGTTTGAGAGACAGATGAGATCAATCTAACAGTTTCTGGCACAAATTGTGTTTCCTGCTGTTCAGGCAACTTAATTTCATTTATGTTCATGTATGCCAGCTGGGTGTATCTTATTCTTCTCTTTCCTCTTCCATGTGCTGTAGTTTCACTTTTTTTTTTTTCCCCCCCAAAATAGCATTTCTACCTCTAGCACCACAAAAAAAAAAAAAAAAAAAAAAAAAAAAAAATTAAAAGACAGATATTCTCTTAATCCATCTAGCTGACATTTCTTAAGTTTTCCCTTTTGTGTGCTCAGTAAAAAAAAAGAAAGCTTTATGTGCTCTTTATTATAGTTCTACCTGGAGATATGAGATTCAGACCACAAGCCAGTGTCAGTTTACTGACACTGACCTGTGAAATATTTCCTGTCCTGTTATCTGTCTGTTGTTCTCCAGCTTTCCAGGTCTGCATTCCGTGTCACTCTGAAGTTGTATATCAGCCAGCAGCAGGACTGCTGCCCCCCGTGTGCTGCAGAGTAATGCATCAAGTATGGCATCATTAAGATAAATTATGTTCTTTTGTGAACCTTTGAGTCTGTATTTATCAGTACAAAAAAGCAGCTGTGCTTGAAGTAGAATTTAAGAGGGCTCTTAAATGTTAGAAATAAATTGATTACTTAGCCCAGTTTTGGCAAAGGAATTAAGAGGATTTGAGTTAATATTCTATGTAACATGTATTTCTGTTGTTACTACTGAAGCAGACAAAAAATGACAGGAAAATAAATAAGAAGAATATTAGAAATAAGCAACTTTTATTTATATATATATATATATATTTCAGGTTTGAACTACAAAGGTACAACATGCTGGTAAATCTGTAGTCTTTTAGCAAATTTGCTATGCTTTGTTAAATGTCACTGTCCCGAAATCTGAGCTGTAGAATATAAGTTCTGAAACACAGGATCAGGGCTTGCATAACTCAATTGTCACATCCCTGTTGTAGCTGCTATGAGGCTTCATTGCCTTCACCTAGAGTTAGAGCAGACTCTAGAAGCAAAACAAGCTTCTGCTAAAGTTTTGGTGAAAATGTAAAGTTAGAACAACTTCAAAGTTAAGAATTCTCACTACAGGCCACTACAGAGTTATTGGAAAAACACATTATGGAAGTAATACAAAAAAATCCCTGCTCCTTTCTCAGGTAACAATAAATAACACATGATTCAATAGGCTAGTCCTTTATTATATTATGATTCTGTGAGACATATTAGTTTTCCAGCACATATTAAACTCAGTGTGTCATGTTTGTATTATGAAAGTCTGTCTGAAAAACATCTATTGCAAAGTCAAAGTTGCAGCTTTGGTGGCTGTCTTTAGATGTCCTAAAACATGTTTTCTCCCACCTCAACCTCCCTTTCACAGATTTCCTTTAAATTTCCTTATATTGTACTTGCATCTTTGTAAATTACTTCTTTCCCCTGTCCTTGGTATCTGTGACTCTTTAACTTGAGGAATAAATTGAAGTTTTTGTTACAGTCAAAGCACGAAGTAAGGATTTAACAGGTGTGTATTCTAAAATCTCTAGAATAAAATTAACAAGTATGCACTCCCTGTTCTAAGACTATTGATTTATCCTATCAGGTACAAAATAGTTATTATAACACTATAACACTTTGCTTATCTACTTGAGTGTTGAAATTAGTTATCTGAGAGGGCAAGAAGTGATGGTTGAACTCCTTAGAGAGGGTATCTTCCCTACTTTTGTGCATGTTTCAATTCAGTGTTCCAAATTAATTTACACGAGAAGCAAACTTTGGAATTTTTTTCTTCAGAAATTCCTGTGAAATTTGAAATAGTAATCAGCTTCTGAAGAAAGAGGAGTGGAGAAAGGAAGGCACATCAGTCTAGTTTGAAAAAGAAATTATAAAGTTCCTAAGAGAGATCTCAAGACAGCTTGAAGCACATTGTAGTGTGGATATGAAAAGGTGGCAACATTAATTTTTAAGTGTTTACATGGCTTGCTTTTATCAGTTTTTTTGATATATACATGTATTTCTTAGAAGATGTTGGATTTGTCTCCCATCCTTACTTCTGAGTATGAAAACATCCCTAGGCTGAAAGTGGCCTGTCAGTATTCAAATGCATCCTCTGGCAGTGAATACTTACTTCAAAGTCTGAAAAAAAGGTGTGCATGGTTCTGGTGCTTTGTTTTGCTCCCCGAGTCAGTCTTGACAAATTCCTGATAGCTTCATATGACCAAAACCAAAAATATCTTCGTATACCTTGCAGATACTTAAAAAGAAGAAATAAAAAAAGCACCTGATCATAAGCTTATAAATATCATCACAACATTGTAGAAGATCATAGAAAACATTCTGATGAAATGAATACAGATTAGAAAGTAAAAGGAAAATAGGATAAAATGCCACGTGGGTTGTTGACATTTGAAGCCTCTGGATTACTTTGATTTTACTAAGGGCAAGTTTTCAAAGGAAAGTAAAGTAGGTTTAATACATTTCAATAACAAACCTGGTGCCATGCACAAATTATTTAAAGTGGAAAGGACGTTACTTAATATAAGATTTGTAAATAATGATTTGGCAAAACCCATTGTACAGAAAGAGAAATATTCCCTAAAGGACACTATTGATAGAACTAGATAAGGGTCATCCTAGAGGGTCATTTAATATTTCCATTAATAACCTTCTTGCGAAATTTTGTGTTGCTGCAGTTGAAGGTACTGGTGGCTGCAAGCAGAATGAGCCGCCACAGAGAAGAGAGAGAAAGTTTACCCCAAGCAACACCTTAGCTGAGGGTAAATAATTCAATATTGAAAATGTGGGATGCAATTGTCCCATACAACTTTAGGATTCTTTAATTCTTATTTGTGTTTTATTTCTTGATTCTCCTAATGGGAAAAAGAAAACAAAGCCCTGACATGTAACAAATACATGAGTTTAAAAAAATTTTTTTTGCTTTATATATTAATGTTTTTTGTTAGTTTGTTTTTTTAATTGTATCCCTGGAAACCCTAAAAAAAATGAAAGAATCCTGGGATGGTGATGGTATTATATTTTGAACTAGGGTCTTGAACCGCTTTTTTAATCAGTTTTGAACTCCTATGAATCATATGGATTTTTACAGAATTCTATGGGGCCCAATGTTTTGCTGCCTTTGTTCACAGGGGAAAGTATCTCTATGAATGTGTGACAGCTGAATTTTTAAATTTATGTGCTATTAGTCTGAGGATGGAATCTGTGGATCATTACCAGCACTACTGATTGTGCTTCTGATGGATGAGGAAATCAGGAAGGATTTCTGATGACCGCACATACTTTGCAAACTTGAAATTTGGACTAGCAAGTGGGATGAATTTTGAGCTGCTTCACCTATTACATTTCAGCTGAGAATCTGGATTGTGTGATTTGCTTTCCTGGCCTCCTATTAAGCCCTTAAAAATTACTTGGTTCATTGAATTCAGGAGGCATTATTATAAATACAAAGGTGATCTCTTACATAAATTGTTTTTTGGTTCAGGATTTAAAGTAATAACAATGAGAAGCTAATGGCTTGCTTATATCTTTTTTATCTTTATTTTCATAAAACATATGAATATAGTGAAACAATGAGTAGTGAAACACCTCTCTGTGTCAGAGCATTTCCATCAAATTTTTATACTGATCTGTGGTACAGATATATAAGGGGACTTGTTGAAGGGATCCTGTTCCATTTCAAGAAATTTTGAGACACGGCATCAAGATCTATTTGATCATACATCTGTAAATGATACTTTTAGATATAAAAAAAAATATATATATTTCTAGCAAAACTGCAGTTTAGTACTAACCACTATTTTATATACATTTATTTTTTTTTCCAAATTAATGGTCATATATTCAAAAATATCACTGTCCAAGAACAATCTGGCAGGTTTTTTTGTACAAAATATTGTCTACTAAGAAAAATCTGTAAAAGCAGAACTAAGGAATTTGTTTTTCTTAGGTGTATAATTTGTTACAGTGGTGAAACAAAAGCCTGCAGTATTTTGACATGTTCTCTCAACTGCCACATTAAGAGATATTAACCAGAGATTCCATGAAATACTGTCAGAAGGTAAAACTTGTATTAAAAACTAAAGCAAATATTTTTTCATCTAGCATGTTGAACAGTCTCAAAGAATAGTGAGTACTCCTTATACAACCAAAGGAAAATTGGATAGAAAAACTGATAAAATTATTATTTTCTCATTTGACAACTCACTATTGATGAAATTAAAGGGCATTGCAAGTTTATTACAGTTTTCAAAATGGAAATGGCACAAAGGTGGGAAGATGCTGGCTATTTTGAAGGAAAAGGAAAGAAAAAATCTAACTCTGCTGTAAGGTTATGTGACTCAGACTCTGGAGTAAGGTTACATGACTCAAAGATTGTGAAGGCAACTGAATACCAAACTGTGACAGAGAAAGAAGAAGAAGAAATCAAAAGTTTAAGATTATCAGAAATATTTAATTGTGTTGTCCAAAAAGAGGCTGCAGACATCACTACTATGGCCGTGTACAATCTTTGTGCTTTGTCTTCTGCCTTGCCTTCAGGGAAGAAAAATCACACAATATGGCTTTTACTTAAGCTAGACTTACGACTGTCTTCTCATGAAGCTGCAGATGTGTGTAAACTGTGTCCATGTGTGCAGATCTATTCAGAGTGAGAAAGCAGAAAGCTTAATATCATTTACCTTGCACCAGTAAATCTTACACAAAGTGACTCTGGGCAATTAGCAAGAGCAAGTCTAGGGCTAATGATCGGCAGGTTCTATCTAAGCTTCTAGGAAGGTTCACTAAATAATTATCTATTACTACAAAGTTCTGTACAAACTATTGAAGGACTCGAGGTAGTATTGGCTATTTACAAGAATCTGAAGTGACAGGACAAGGGGCTGTGGCTTCAAACTGAACAAAAGTAGGTTTGGGATCGATATTAGGAAGAAATTCTTAATTGTGAGGGTGGTGAGGCACTGGAGCAGGTTGCCCAGAGAAATCTGTGGATGCCCCATCCTTGGAAGTGTTCAAGGCCAGGTTGGAGGGAGCTCTGAGCAATGAGATCCAGTGGAAGGTGTCCCTGCCTAAGGCAGGAGGACTGGAGCTTTAAGGTCCATTCTAGCCCAAGACATTCTGTGATTCTGTGATTCTATTACAGTGGTGTTCTTGCACTGCATTCATGGGCCAGTAGGAAAAGTAAGAAATGTTTTAAATTCTACAGTTTGCACATTTTCTTTATGCAGTCTGCAGAAAGCTTACAGGAAATGGTAGAGAACAGCCAATACATAAGCAAAACTAAAGAACACCACATGTCAAATGTGGCTTGTTAGTAAACAAACAGTTGTCGCCGTCGTCTGTCTGATGATTCTCTGGGTGATGTAAATTTAGCACGTAAATTAGCAAGTAACAATGCTTGCTCAGTCCTAGAAACCTTCAAGCAGATTTCCGTGAGCAAGGAAATAACCTAGGAAAAGCATTTCTGCTTTTTGACATTAAACTAAATCCAGGAATGGTGTATGTGAGGATTGGGAGCTACATCCATAGAAGTGCAGTGTCTGAGACCATGTTAGCACTGAGGACAATTGGCACAAGGAGCTATGCACACATGCCCTAAGTGTGGAAAACAGATGGCTAGATGCAAAATATTTGCTAAGGACAGTCACTCTGCCATGCTGACTCCACAGTGGTGCTGTTTTAGGGGAGTGCTAGCTAGTTGGGCTGCAGCACAGTTGTAGCAGCTACCTGTGGACACTGAAAAGCTTTTAGCAGAGAAATCTTTCAGCTTTCTGCAGCATTTTGTGAGAGCTTGTCTTTCCCATGCAAGCTAACTAAAACAAAGCTACTAGTTTATAAATATTCACACCTGCTACTTGTTTTTGCTGTATTGTTATGGCTTCAAATGGAAAAACGCTTGGGAATGGACGTTTTAGAGTTGGGCCAATCCCCTCAAGGGGAGGATGTCCAGAGAACCAATCACTTTATGCCATTTAACTCACTTTTTGTGAACTAACATTTAAAAGCCTCGGGAAAAGCCATTAAATCAGCTCTTGCTGCCATTCCCATCTGACTCTGGACTTTGTGTTCTTTTTCTGTGTGTCCACCTAGCAACAGCTGCCCAATGCACGCAGTGATGTTCCAGCTTTGGGATCTGCTAATTTCCTAATTCAGACAGGTGCAGAGTCCCTCTCCCCACCAGCACCCTATCATCTGACTGTCCTTGAAGGAGACAGAGTAATCACTTTTCCCATTACCATTACTGTGTATCTAATGCAGCGTCTTGCACAGGGGTGTTGCTGATGATGCCATTCCACTGAATGGAAATATGTATCTCGACAGGTAATATTCACAGCAGAATCGAGAAGATTTTTTTCAAGTGAACTGTATCACTGTAAGACCTCCTAAATTTTGCAGTGCTAATCCTAAGATTACTAACCCCTTCTACAGATCTGGTTTTTCAAAGCACTAAAGGAGGGACATAAGCTCCAGTGGAAAAAAAAAAAAGTTAATAAAAAGAGTACTCAGTTTAAAAAGTGTCTTTTTGAATGAGGGTCTGGATGACATATGCACAGATGGACAGAGTGAGGCAAGCAGTAGGAGTTCTTCATTTAAACTCATTTGCAGGAGAAAATAATTTTAGCAAGCCTAAGTGTTTTCCTACTAAGGTATAAATTATGCAGTATATAAAGTCTTGATTCTGTTAGTCAGAAGTAACTAAATAAATAACTTAGATCTTTTGCAAGTTCTGAGCATTCATGTACCATAAATTGTCTAATTATAATAATTATTTTTTTTACTCACTTTGAAGTCATTGATAAAATATTCTTGCAAGATTTGAAAGAAGAAAAATAGAATGTATGAATTTTTCAGCAGAGAAGACATTAATTTTCTCTCAGTACAATAATTGTAAAAATGCAATTCTGTTTCATCTTTAATACAAGGTAGAGAAAGGGAAAATGAATTTTCTGCCTTAGCAAAGAGATTACTAAAAATGAAATTACTGTCTTCTTGCAGGTATAAATTTGCTGTTTATTAATGCTAACACATGGTTTCAGACTTACATGATGTACAATACAAGAAGGGAGCTGATACGATTGTAATATGAATTTCTGCTGCAACCTATCATATTAAATTACATGAAATGCTGGTGAAAAGCTTCACGTAAGCAGGAAACATGACACAAAAACCAGCGTCATCTTCCCAAATCTATTTGCTCTGAGAGATTCATTAATTCATTCCTAAAAGAATTATCTCAATTTTTATCTGTGAAGCATCCCATCTCCTGCCTTCCTCCAGAATCTTCCCAAATGATATCGTGCTTCTCCTGCTAGATGTAGAAAGGTCTGTGAGGGATGAAGACACCATGTAAAGGCACCACACTCCCTTTCTCTAAGTCCTCTAGTTTTAAGGGGAGCAAAGAGGCTGTGGTAGGCATTTTGAGGTAGAATTGCAAGATAGCTGAAGGTCTCCAGTACAGATCATAGAAAATTGCATGCACCAGAGGTTTTCCATCAGGGTCTATCAATTGCCTCCTGTTCTGAATTTTGATTCTGTGGGAAAGGAGAGGTCAGTGAGACAAGGAAGAAGTGTGTCAAGGGAACCAGCTCTGCTCCTTTACATTCTCTTCACACTGCCAGATCACAGCTGAAAGAAGGCATATATTAGTATAGTTCCAGAGATAGTCATTGGCACCTCTTCTCCAGGGCAGAAGTACCTGGTAGGACATTCACATTCTCCAGAGCCCAGTATGATTCCATGGGGCCAGAAAAGACACGAGCTAAATAGGGAAAAGAAGTTCTTGCCTTCTGTGACAAGAAAAAAGGCATGTTGAGTAATGGGCACAAGACAAGAAACTTCTTGCTTAAGAAATGTTTGGAAACTTCTTCATATTGGGTCAATACAAGTAAAAAAAAAAAATACCACTTTTATTATTGTTCCTTTCAAACTAGTCTTTAAAAATGCCTTCAAAATACTTTTCTTGACAGCTATTTTATTATTCATATATAATTCTCATATTTTTCTTGCTAGATGTCAGCTACATCAAATTCTTATTGTTTCACGGCTCTTCCATTACATTTTTGAGCCCAAACCATCAGACAGCAGAAAACAGCATCAGAAATGAGGCCTTTTGATAGACTTAGGCTCCAGTGCCGCAAGCTACCCATTTTTCTGCAGGATTTTTTAGTTTTGAAATCAAATAAGGTGAATTTTCCCTGAACATTTCTCAGAAAGAACTTGCTGTTTATAATGGAAAATGAGTTTCTACATGTCCTCTGCAATGTATTTTAGACTTTCCCAAATAGTTCTTTAGCAGAAGAAATTTAGCTATTTGGTGGACTGACATTTTCATATCTTATACATTGTTCAAGGAGAGCACAGAAATATTTTTAGACATCATTATTAGCCCATAACCACAGGTTAATGTAAAAAAAAAGGTCAATTTATTTTTTAACCACGCCCCTTTTTGATGTGTAAACAGGACAAATTAGAATTTTATGATCAAAAGTATCCACACTAAGCTCCTGAAAAAGCAAGGGGTGTACAGACATGACCCTTCCTACAAAACCACAGAGAGTAAAATTCTTTCTTATAACACAGTAAGCAGTTCTGGATTACAACAAAATCTGCTAGGACTAGAGAACACAGAACATTTGGGAGTCAGGTTTATCCATTTGTGGAAGACCTCCTACTACATATATGTCATGATTTTAACCACTGTTTATTCTACATAATCTACATGAGTTCCTCACAGTAGTGACAAACTGAGTTATTTATTATCTTTACCCCTATGGCAAAGGCAGATTGCCTAACTTCATCCCAGTTCTCATTTTACGTGAAATGTGAATTTCACATTTACATTTAATGCTGCATTGCCATTAAATTTGGCTTCACACTTTGAACTAAATAAGCTACAAAGTTCCATGGAAACTCAGAGACATTTTTTATAGAAATACATATTCTCTTTTATTATAATTTTTTTTCTTCAGTTCTACTGAAGAAAAAAAAAATCAAATTAGTACTGATCCCTTGAGATGTCATATTTTTCTTTGCAATTCTAGTTTCATCCAGAACTTGACTTTTTTTCCTCTTATAATTGGAATACCAATGTATTTTTATTTTTATAAATATATTTAGAGTCACAGCAATGCACTAACTGTGGTTGCTGAAGCTGCTGCAGTCTCTGAATCACAGCTACTAGCAGTGAAATGTTCCAACTTCTTCTGCAAACTGTCAAGTTCTTTAAAAGCACGTATATTAAATATTGTGAGCTATTTCGCTAAGCTGTTACAAAAAAACCCCCAACAAAATTCTTGGCATATTCTCTAAATTATGTAGCTATTTTGTGAGAAAATGGAGCACTTGTGGTAGGGAATGTAGAGAAAGGCTGCACAATTAATCTAACACTCCCAAACCTGAAATTGTTTAGGTGAATAGAACAGAAATAAATGTGCAACAGTTAGATGAAATGGTGTTCAACTTTGCCAATGTTTAAAAGTGTAACTTATTATAAAATAGTCCTGTGTCAGTAAACCAGCTTCGCCTTTAACAATACCCATGTAATGGAAATACATTTCAGAAAGCATCAGTTTATCAGTAAATGTACACAGATGGTGCCTCTATTCACCATCAGTTCTTTTGCTGACTCCCCAAACAGCCTGAGGAAACTGCATTTACTGAGATCTCCTCAGATAGCTGTAGCAAGCAGAGCACTACCCATCAGTACCAGAATCACAGTCCTCTCTTTCATATCATATTTTGAGCACATCCAGTAATCTGACCTGTCACAGGCGCCAGCCAAGTGGAAATGACAGTGAATGACAGTAACAGACCAAATAAGATGGCTGCCAGGAGTGCAGAGAGACCCAGGGACCTCAATCAACTGAACCACAAATCCATTAAATGATTTAATTTTGTGTATCCAACTGTGGGGCAATGTTTACAGCAGGAGAGTAAAATACACCCACAAAAAATAAAAGCATGTAAAGGAATAAACAGTTTGAGAAATAAAAATACTCTGAGAAGTTAATGCTTGATTGGCCCCTTCTTTGGAAGATGTTACAAGCTTTATATGCATGTAGAATAAACTGTTCTGCAATATGACCTTACATTTTAGAAAATGATTCACAAATGAAATCAGTTTTGTCTGATAATGAAGAAAGGTAAAAAGACACCTTCTGCCATGAAAGTAGGGTAGTCAACTTGATTTTTGTTTGAAGTCTCTTTCTATCACTCCCATTTTCTGTCTGCCACTGGAGTGGTGGAAATGCAGAAAAAACATATTTTAACCTGAATTGAGGGTACAGTTTTATTCATGTATACTTATTTGTTCCAGGCTTAATCTTGTATTTGAAATGATACCTCAAAAGCAAAACTGGTGTAAAAGATACAGCACGTTATCATATATATGATTTTAGATATTGTAGAACTTTAATTTTCTATTCATTCTCTCTATTAAAGGCTGATTTGGCTCACTCTATATTAATAATTTAAAATGCAGTTGTATTCAGTTTAAAAACCCTTAAGTCCCAGGATAGATAGTCCACAGTGCCACACTGTGCCTTCTGAGCATCTCATAAGGAGGTGGGGGGAAGGTCTGCCGTCTCCTTGCTCTGTCAGTAGAGTGGTTTTGATATGTGATGAACTTGGGCATTACCTCACGGCAAAGTAAGCTGTTAATATCAATTATGATTAGGAACTATTCTTTCAAACACATAAATTTCTTGTAGTTGGAAGAAAAAAAAAAAAAAAACATGAAGAACACATGAGGTTCTTTTACACTTTTTTTTCTGTTTTGTTGTTGTTTGTTTTCTTGGTTTTGGTGGGGTATCTTATGTGTGTTTGTTAGTTAGTTTTGATGTATTAAATCTGCTTAGGAAGCAAGATACTTTTCTTTAACTAATAACAGCCAGATGTGCCTAGTTGAAAAGAAAGTCAGCATGTTACTCTTTCATAATTCTTTCAGTTATAAGAAACCCCAGATCAAACACACTTGTGGCATAGCTGCAATGCAACTGATAGGACTCTACAGAGCACTTCAGAAAACAGAATATTTTAAGGCTAGAGACATTCATTAGGTGATATTCAAACAAAGCCTCTCTAAAGCTGCAAAACTGTGTGATCACACTATATTACACGTGCTCTTGCTAATAAGCAGCACCTTCTTCCCAGTGTAAACTCATGACTACATCAGATCATTAAAGTTGCTGAATAACAAAGGTAGGAAATTTTGTCCAAGAAGCTCTGCCTTTAGCTAAGAAACTTTCAGGGAATGGATTTCTTTATAACAGTTCTTTCTTTTTAAATTATTCCATTCTATGGGGGGGTTTAATTTTTAGCAAGCAGCTAAAAAACCCTAAAACCAAAGCCAAAACCAATCAATTCCCATAAGAAAAATAGCTTATTTTGAATTGATCCAATTTCTCACTGTCAGTAAAAGAGCTCTCAATCAGACTTCCTTACCTATTGACAGACATTGTATGTCACTGTGATCTGTCAAGTGGCGTTCTGTGCTGCATTTTCATAACATGCCACTAAGTCATGAGATACATTTCCCAGAGATACATTTCTAATGCTCTGAATGCAGGGCAAAACCAACCTTCTGGGTACATTTTACTGGATTCAAGAATGTGCTGCTCATTTACTAGTCTATGCTCATTTAGAGGCATGAAATGAGCTCCAGAATATGCTTTGAGGGGTAAAGATGCAAAACCCAGCACACAGTTATTTGTAATTAAAGAACATTTATTCACTCCTTTGTACTCAGCCATAGGCAGATATGCTGGTTCCAAGGCTTTTCTTCTGCAATGCCAGTAATAGTAACAGACAACTGGACCTTGAACCGTTCTCACAGCACAGAGTGCATCACACAGTCAGTCCTGTAACCTGAACTGGAACATGAAGATCATAGACAGGAAGCATGCTGGGTTTTAGCTCAACCCTTGACATAACCTCTTGTGCAAACACAAAGGAGTTTAGGATGATAAGGGGATTTTTCTTTTCCTCATATGTTCTAAATGTCCAATGTAGCTGAACATACTGCCTCATATATTTTTAATTTATCTGTGTATATGCAGCTACACACAGGCATTCTTATTTCACCCTCACTGAAAGCTTTCCCTTGTCTAAAGGAAAGCTTTGTGCTGTCCTAGTGGAAAAGAAGGATGGAAGGAAGGAAGGAAGGAAGGAAGGAAGAAAGGAAGGAAGGAAGAAAGGAAGAAAGAAGGAAAGAAAGAAAGAAAGAGCTACCAAGATAAATTGAGATTTTTTTTTCCCAAAGAATCATAAGAAAGTTTTTTGTTTATTTCTCAAAGAAAATATGGCAGTCTTAATTATGATGGCTAATTCAAGCAGACCTGACAAAACTATTCAGTCCTATAGCAGAACTGCAACTAGTGCTGTTTTACTTGGTTCTAGTTTGTTGCACATACTGCCCTATTTCAACAAGCCATGTGGAGTGTATCATTATATGCAGAAACACTTCAGTTCATAGACTTCTTTTTCAATACCGGATTTGCCTGTGTGTTTTCCTTCTTGTGGAACTATAAATTATGTCCTCAGAATGACCATTTAAACTTTGATGCATACTAATCAATGTAAACATGTCATTTTATAATTAATTCTGAACTAATTGGTGGTAATTAGATGTGTCTGTCAAAAATATCAGCAGTAATTTAGAGTATATTGCTTGTCAGTCAAATATGTTTTAAATAAATTTTGATAACATTTCTGGCTCAAATTAACAGAATATCAGAAGCTTGCAGACATCTTCGTGGATGTTATTCTAACATGCAAGGAAGGGACTATATGCATATTTATGTAAGAATATTTCCAACTGTGTTGCTAATATTATAGCAGCTTGAATCGAGAAAAGTACATTACCCTCATGTGATAAATTATAAAGAGTTGAACTAGAAGTATAAAAGCCATTGAGGGAAACAGAGATACAAACCACTTTATTAATGCCTAAATCAGATTTAGAAAATACAATTTCATTTTCTCTTTATTTATAAAATACAACTCTTATGATACTACTGATTCTGTGGTTCATAAATGAGTACCTAATAGTATCTTAAAATGTGAATTTCTGTAGCTGGCATAAAATTTTAGGTGCAAGGAGAGCAATGGAGTTGTATCTGGGTTAGTCTTTGAAGGACAATTTTCCAACCTGTTACAGATATCAGGCTCAGAATTTGATCCACTACATGCTGCAGTTAGAAATGAAGCTTCATTAGAATTATGAATAAATGAGAAATACAGCAAGCAATGACTGAGCATGTAAAATTACTCTAGATTTATACTGGCTCTTGTATGTCTGCTTAGATAGATGCTGTCAGCAAATATTCTGACTACACATCTAAAAATAAAGCACCTCTTCAACAAATAAGTAAACACAGTCAGCTTTTTCAAAGACAGGAATTCTAAGGATTTGAATCCTTTTCCAAGCTATGGTAGCAGAGATATGGGACACGAGGTCATAGAAACATTTGTAACTTGAATTGACTCAATGACACTCACCCACCATTCCTTTTCATCAATGTTTGTCAAAAAGATGCCGTGAACAAAGAAAAGAGATTATGACACGATTCCTGGGTCCAGAATCCATGCTCTAAACAGGATAGAGATGGAATGCATTGGGTCAAATTTAAGATTAAAAACTCTATTTTACAGATGCAACAGCAAGTTCTTCATGGAACTACACTGCCAGTAGCACTTAAGGATAGAGCTGGAAAATCAAAATAAATACATTACAAGAGGCATCTTAAGTCTCTTGCCATATTGTACTTTTAGAAGGGGAATGAGTGGCCAGCTTTATAGGTAATAGCAGACTTGATACTCCAGAAAACGTAAATGTTTTTTACCTGAGAGTGCGCTCTTTTCTGGATGTCTCCTCTTCCCCAACCTTTCCAGCATTTTTTATGAAATGAGAATGATCTCTTTTCTGACCATTAAGTCATTAATGATCATTTGGTCATTAGACAAATCAGGAAGGCAATCCCCTTTCAGAGAAGACAAAACAGTGAGTTTCCAGGTAAACAGAATTTCAAGACTTCTCCCTGAGGCGATATATGGTGATATCACCTATCAATGCAGAATTATGGGGGTTTTTTTGTTTCTTTTTTTTTTTTTAATTATCTTTTTTTCTCTGCCAAAAGGGAATCTCTTGGTGTTTTATTCTGTCTCTGAGGAGTCTACAGAACTCTAGAGATTTAGATGAAGTTAAAAGCTTTATTAGTAGGTTTATCACAAATCACAAGAGCAAAATAATACACCATCCTCTAATTTCAACACTCACATGAAATGCCAGTGGTTCTTTTCAGGGATTTGCTATCAGAAACATCCATAAAAATGTGAAATCAGATCTTGAAGTATAAACATGGCCTTGGAATATAATTTGTAGAAGCTGCATAGATTCTGGGAGAAAGTTATTTCTATAAGTAAAAAGTAATTTTTATTGAAATCTTTAAACATTATTTTACTGCAGATTCATGCCAACAGATTGACTCTTTAAAAGCACATTCTTAAACCTCTTCCTCATTCTTTTTTTTTTCCAGGTTCTAAATGAAATATTTGTTTAAAAACTAAGGGAAATTAAAATATATGGCTCAGGAAAAAAAAAAAAGACATAAAAAGAAAAAAGAGTCTTATACATACAGTCATCAAAAAAAAAAAAAAGGAAAAAAGTATCAACCAGCTTTTTTTTTTTTACACATACTTCATGAACTTATCTGCTAAGCAGTAATAAATCCTTAGAAAATAGGTCAGTGTAACAATGACAGCAAAAAAGAAGTCAAGACACATACAGGTTATCATAACATGTTAGGATTTTTATAGATTTCTTACATTCAAAATTCCTGTCTTTCAGAGCTTGCAATAGTAATATCTTAGGGCTCTAACTTGTACTGACTTAGCATGGAGTCCTGATAGCTGAAGATAATGTTCCATGAAAGGATTTCTATTATTTTTCTCCCTTTCCTGCATCCTCATGTTGATAAAAATGGTAAAATGAAGCACATGATCACAGAACTATGTTATGTAGACAATCTCATCTTAAGATTCCCATATCCTTGGCCAAAAAAGAGAGGAGCATGAATTAATACTACTTTCCAGGAACACCCTGTAAAGAACATTTTCCTAGTTTATTTTCTGACTCTTGCTTAATTTCTTGCTATCAATTAAAGAAAAAATAACCTACATTTTGAAGTTAAAAATTATAATCCAACAAGTTAATTAACATAGTGCCTACAAGTTTTTAATACAACATAAGAATATCTGAACAATTGTGTCTAGATGCAATTAAGACACTAGATACATATCCCATCTGCAAAGCATCAATGGTTCTGGTGGCAATAGCTGTTTTGAAATCATTGCTTAGTGACTGCTTCTCATGGCATTTATTTCATTAAAATTTGGGTATTGGTATACACTACAATACTGATGGTTTTGGCTTAGAACCAATCCAGTCCTAGTGGAAAATCTGCTTTTCTCTCTTACTGTGTTAACTTAGAAGAGCATGGATCAATCAATCTTCAAAGTGTGGGGAGAGGAATCACTGCCACCTTGCTGAGAACGCACCTATTTTCTTCTTTCATTCTTCTTAGCCCTGTGCTGGAGACTACACAAAGGAGAAGAAATATTATTACTGAAAGCACCTCTGCAGCCTGTTAGATGACATGACCAATGAGGTAAAAATTAATGGTGTGCAGGAAATAGTAACTAATGGCAGTTAAGCATGCCTCCTTACTTGGGCAACGCTGTGTCAGGGACTGATGAACTCGCTCCTGGAGGGAGGGAACAAATCCACATTGTGGTAGCAGGGTGGAAGTAGGGCTCTCTGCGGAGCAAGGTTGGAGCTGGGTTAATTATGCCTGCCTTGACCAGCAAGTGTGGGTACAGGAAGAGCCTAATCCAGCTGTAATACTTTCAGCTCAGGAGCAAACAGCTAAAGCTAAGTCAAGGTATCCCTGCACACTGCTGTGTTCACAGTGGTGCTGTCCTCTCACAGTCTCAACCTGCTTTCTCTGACTAGAAACACTTAAATCTGCAGCTCTGAGCCACAGATCCTTCCCTGTAGAAGAGAATGACAGGGACAATATTAGAACTGGGTTTTCTCCCCCAACGCATTTTGTTGCACCTTAGTTCCCTATTTCTGTTATTTTCCTATTGTGCAATAACATATCGTGTAAGAAAATGGATCTGGATGAGGGGGTCAAATGAACCCACAATGTGGATGACTCCAAGTTGAGTGGGAATGTTGATCTGCTGGGTGGTATGAATGTTCTGCAGAGAGATCTGGACAGGCTGGAATGATGGGACAAGGCCAACGGTTCTGTCATGGGTTAGGTTCAATAAGGTGAAGTTCTGGATCCTGTGCTTGGGTCACAAAAACCCCATGCAATGCTGCAGGCTGGGGAAAAAGTGGCTGGAAAGCTGCCCAGCCAAAAAAGACCTGAGGGTGCTGACCAAAAGCTGGCTGAACATGATCCAGCTGTACCCAGGTGGCCAAGAAGGCCAATGTAATCCAGGTTTAAATCAGCAATATTGCGGCCAGCAGGACCCAGGTAGTGACTGTCCCTCTGTATTCGGCAGTGGTGAGGCTGAACCTCAAATTCTGTGTCCAGTTTTGGGCCCCTCACTGCAAGACAGACATTGAGGTGGTGGGGCATGTCCAGAGAAGGGCAACAGAGCTGATGAAGGGTCTGGAGGGAAAGTTGTATGAGGAGCAGTTAAGGGAGCTGAGTTTACTTAGCCTGGAAAAAAGGAGGCTCAGGGGGCACCTTATCCCTTTCTACAACTGCCTGAAAGAAGGGTGTGGCCAGGGGGGTATGGCTTCTTCTAACTGGCAGTCAGTGACAAGACAAGAGGAAATCACCTCAAGCCATACCAGGGGAGGTTTAGGTTGGACATCAGTAAGAATTTCTTCACTGAAAGGGTTGTGAAGCACTGGAAGAATCTGCCCAGGGAAGTGGTGTAGTCACCATTCCTAGAAGTATTCAAAAAATGACTGGATGTGGCACTTGCTGCTTTGGTTTATTTGTAAGGCGATATTCAGTAAAAGGCTGAACTGCAAGGTGTTGGAGGTGTTTTCCAGTCTTAATGTTTCTATGATTCTATCAAATTATTCTAAATAGCCCATGAGTCATTATTTCTAATTAAATATCTCTAGGGAAGCAGTGATAGTGTTTGTACTTTCCATAATGATAAATTCAGACCAAAGGTCTACATCTGGATAAAGATACAGATTTGGTATTCTGTGTAATTATATCCTGCTTAGATATTGCTGATGTAATTTAAGTATGGATCCAAACAACACTTTCCCAATCCCTACTTCTGTCAGACAAACTACAGGTTCAATACGAAAATATTTTTGGTTTCCTCTTGCTTCTGAACACCTTGCCTCTGAAACTAAGACAACTAGAGTGAAAAAGGGCAAAACATAGGTGACACTCAGTAAAATACAGTATCTGCTGTTAGGATGTCTTTTCATGGCTGCAATTCCCATTTTCTTTATTATATATCAGATTCTAACAGGTTTCTCTTCAATGTACAGAACATTTTATTAAAGTGCATGGTAAACCAGCAAGGAAGTCTAGGTCCCAGGGCTTGGTGGGCTATTGC
>VXAC01001779.1:0-45063 GCA_013399225.1 Rhipidura dahli
CGTGCCTAAGCTGGGCAGCGCCTAATTAAGCTGTGAGAGAAAAATCTGGAACTAAGCAGAATTGGACTATGCAGATACTACAAGCTTGTCAGCCTGAAAAAGTCACCTGGAGGACAGAATGAGGAAGATAAACAAATAGGCAGAAGGTCTCTGTTTCAACACTTTTTTCAGTCAGATTGACAATAAAACTGTAAAATACCCCATGTGTTGGAAGATTCCTTTCCTTGCCTGGCTGCAGATAAGCTGTATAATGCATTCTGAAGTGTCACAGGCCCAAAGAACGTGCTGAGTTAGCAGCTTTGCTTACCTGAAATGGGGAATGCCCACAAGCATTTGGGAGAAATTCCTGGGTAATGCACACAAGGTAATGAGCTCACAGCCAGGATAACACCAGGAGCAAGATGCAGAGTCCTTCCTGGGCCTCTTGTTCTTAAGATTTCAAGGTGATCAGCAGGAATCACTGGTTCATTCCTGTCCTCTTCTCACTGTGTCACCTATGGGATGCAATGGCTTTTGTTTAGTGACATCTGGCCCTTCCTCCCTGCTCCTCATTTCCTCCCTTTTCACTCCAGATCCACCCGAGGGACCCTCTGGGCCAGTTTCATTGTGCAGCTGCCAAGGCCTCCTGCAGAGCCCCGTTCCTGCTCTGCTGCCTCCTTAGCCTCTTCCCGTACCTGGGCCAGGCTGCTCTTGCTGTGTGCTGGACCCACACACAACGTGTCACGCTGGTCAGCAACCAGTACCATGGAGGAGCCCCTGCTACCTGTGACTCACAGCCCCGGCACTTTCCCCACCAAGCTGTGGCTCCATTTTGACTTTATCTGCTGGGAGATCTGAGGCGAGGGGCTGCTCATTTACTGGGTGCTCCTTGAGCAGCGCCAACAGGCCTGATTTCCACCTGTCCCCACTCCTACACCTAAGGCTGCCTCAACCTTCTAAACACAGTTCTTCTTAGTCTAATGGCTTCTTGTGCTTTACATAATGTAAGCAGGAGTACATGTTTTTGATTGTCTTTATTCTAGAACTAACAGAAATAAGTTGAAGCCCTCCTATGTTTTTGCCATTTAAAACTTGAAGAAACTGAAAAAAGTAGAGAAGCTTTCTGTGCTGCTTTTAGTTAATTTGCAGGTCTCCTTTACTCAGTTTCAGCATATCTACTGATTGTCCTTGGCTGCCACCTTTTCAGCTTCATTACTGTCGCTATAAATCTGTAATAAAACACCATAAACCCAAGGCAAATTCACTGTATTTTGTGTTTTTCCTCTTCTGGAAAGGCTGAGGCTCTTCTGACCTTCTTCTGTCACCTAAGCTTTGATTCCCATCCTGCTTCTGACTAAGAGCAGGACAAATGTAATTTATTAACTGCTAGTAAGATCTGCTAGCAGAGGACACAGTCAGAGCCAAGCATGATGCTTCTCTCCCCACCTTGAATGCACGTCTTTGTGTCTAGGCATGGTGACTTGCAGGAGCACCTAAGCCACTGAAGAGGAGAAAAGTCTCACTATTGCTGGTTGTGATATTGATTTTTTGTGGGATTTTAATCAACATCTACAGTGATCTGCAGGAGCCGGATCTTTGACATGAAGCATCTTAAGCAACATTTTTAAGCCTAGTGGGCAAGGAAATCAAGATACTAATGAATTTGTGGTTGTTTTAACTCTGTTTGACATATGGTGCAATATCACATGTTATTTTTGAGTGTTTCAGGCATTTAAAACTTGTCAACACTTTTCTTTCTTCCCTTCAGAAAGCTGCATGTCCAAGTGCTAGTTTCTGTCTCTGTTGAAGCTTTACCAGTATACAAGTTTTGCACTTTACAGTCAGACACTGAAATAAAAAAGGAACATATATGATGAAATTTTAAGTTTTGAAGTGTAGTGTATGTTGGGGTGGGGAAAGGGGCAAGAAGGGAAATTATTTTAAAATAAATTAAATTTTAAAATGGAGCCCTCATATATTATTCCAGAATTTGAGTATGAGACTAACTCTCCTCCTTTCTTTGATTACAGCCAAAAAAATATCATTTGATCCTTTCTTGTTACGAGCTACACAGAGGAGTACTGGAACTTTTCAGTGAATTCGCCAAGGCTTGTTACTTCCTAGAGGTCATTTTTCTTCCTGAGAAAATGATACTTTTGCTGGTATAAATCTAGCAGCTGGAAAAAAATATTCTTTATTCCTTCTTTTCCCTCTAGGAATTCTGTGAAGGACCTACAAAGCAAACTCTGAGAATGTACCTCTTTGGTTTTGGATTGAACAGGTCCAGCCTTTCATCATAAGATGCCTGTTGCTAGTATCTTGGTGCTTAGCAAGTAGCATTTGCTTTGCATCCTTCTGATATAAAATGGAAACATTGAACTGAAAAAGAATTGAACAGTCTTAGTGCAAAATCAGTAACTCGAAAGTTAGTGACTGCAAAGGGTTAGTCACTCCAAATACCCACTTTGCAGACAGTCAGGCTCGGAAGAGTTTATTTTTATTAACTGGTCACAGTTTATCTAGTTGTAAGAATTTATCTTATTGTTAAATTTTTACGGTACATATATGAAGTAAACCTGAATTTTCATTTGGGTGGTGTGTTTTACCTGTGACCCTACTCTTCAAAGCTAACTGGAGAAAGAGCACCTTTTGTTCTTACCTGTCAGTGTAAAACAGTTTTCATCCTCTGTGTCCCAATATATGGAGAATTGAACCTTAGCTGAAACTTAGTAGATTGAAAAGTACACAAATGACTTCTTTTTTCAAATTCCAACTCCCTTGTACATAGCTCCTGGTTTTCTCCCAGTAATTTCTCTTATAAATGTTGTAATTTGCTGCTAAAAACCATAAATGTGTATGATTTATTTTTGTGTTTAGCTATGATGAATGGATAAAGGCACACCTAAAGAAAGTACCAAAAATTAAGAATGGAAGAAAATAAAGGTAGTTTCTCCCCCTTTTTCGCTATTGTTACCCCTAGCTTTGGCTTGATACATTCTTAAGTACTTCCCATTCTGCTTCTTTTGACTGGCATAGGAATACTTGATAGGACAGCTGTGGGTGTCCCTTTAGACCTGACGGTCGACTTCCCAGCCTTTTAAAAATGAAAGAAGAAAATGAAATATTTTTCCCATAAAGATTTTGGGTTTTTTACTTTTTTTTAAAAAAGTTACATTTATAGATGACTTTATAGAAAACAGATGAGAAGAATCCATTTCATCGGTGTTGGAAGCCAGCTTGATGGGGTGAAATCTGGGAGCTCCCTCTGCTGATTCTGGAGAGCAAACAGAACTAGTTTGTGTGTATGTCTCTCATTTTACTTCAGAGCATTTCCTTCAAAATTCTTTTTTCTTTTAGACTGATATTTAGGCGTAGGTTAGGTTCCTCAGGTGGTGGACTGCAAGGAAGAATTTCCTTCTGCCACAGGAGGTGGTGCTCCTGCTGCCCCACCTTCTGATGCATAGGCAATGAGATAATGCTTGAGCTATGCAAAAGGCTGCAGCTATGCAGAAATAAGTAGTTCCTCTGTAACAGGGTATGTGAATGAAGCACTTTTTAGAAATCAGTAAATTTAGCAGAACAAGCTAACTGCAAAAAGCAAACCACTGGCTATTAGAGCAGACAATCTTACAGAGCATGATCAGAAAATGGATGAAAAGTTCAAGCCCAAAAACAACCACCAGGAGGCTGACGACCACCTTGTGCAGAAACCATGCATCTGCTACAAGGGCTGACATAATAATGTGATTAGAAAATACGTTGCAATATGAAGGTTAGGAGAGTATAAAGTGCACATCAAGTGAAAAAGTATAAAAACTAGTGTTGTGTGAAGAATGGACGAGTGAGTTTGTGGTGGAGCTATCCCCCCCATTCCCAGGGTAGAATAAAAAAATATCTGCTCTATAGGCCTTATACTATGGAGTACTGTTTTCTTGCCTAGTTCTCAGGCATCAGTCTCCCTCCTTCCCCTGCAGTGTGGGGGAACATCTGGAACCCCTGTCCCAAGGAACTGCCCAACTGCCCAACGGCCACAAACTGCCCAACTGCCCAACGGCTGCCGTGCTGTGCCTGTCACCCTGCGGCCCCACTGCTTCTACAGCACGGGGTCTGCTTCCACATTTGTTTTGGTGTTGACAAAGTTCCTGTCTTCAGCAGAAAGGTCTCAGCATGGACTGCAGGAAGGTACTTGTAGTCTTTTAAATGAAGAGGAGAGCTTTCCTCCATACATCGAATGTTTAATATAACTGTAAGCGCTGCATCATTTTAAGATTACAATCTTCTAATTGCTCAAATGAGGAGGGTTTTTCATCTGTTCTTTCACCTAGAATAAAACTGACAGAGAGAAGGAAGAGGAGTTTTCAGTGTTAAATACTCCTCCAACTCCTGAGTCACCTTCCACTGTAGCTGTAGCAGAGTACAGTAACCATCAGTCCACTGTCAATGTGTCTAGGAGTCTGCCATCAAATCAGGAAGAGATACAAAGCATCACAAGTGAAAGGGATGGCACAACAGAGGCACAGAATGCTACAGGACAGCTGCAAGATCTCCAGTCCGAGAGAAATATTTCTTCAAAAGTTTTTGATGGCAGTGTCAGCTCCAGTAGTGGTAATCAATCAGAGCCAGAGAATGCTGAAAATGGTAAAGGAAAGGGTAAAAAGAGCTGTCTTCAACCTAAGCAACTCTCATTTTACCATTGTGGATGTATCTTCGTTCTCTTATAGTTTTGCCACTGGGAAGTGAATTTTTGTAGGAAATAGTAGCTTACTGTCCAAATGTGTGGAAATGGCGTAATCATCTAGTGAATAAAATACAATGGCCAGGATGTTTCTTGGCCTTTTGTTAGGAATTGTAATGGTCTCAATAAGGAAAAAACGTTTATAAGAATGCCGTTTATATGGGACCTGACAAGAAAAGCCCAGAACAAGATGTAATACATCATGTAAGGAATATTTATTGTAACAAGAAAAAAGCATTTTTAGTGCCTTGCTTACAAGTAGAAGATGCTGTTTCTTGCATAAAACTTGATTCTCTGTAAGCTGTTTAACTTGGGAGAGAAAGTGCTGGCTATTACATGTTTGGGCAACCATTTCAAACTTGCCCCTTGTGAAGTTAATGTTCTGAAAAATGGAAGTCAAATTGATATCAAACATTGACCTTCTTAGCTGGGTTTCACATTCAGATGTGATTTCGAGATTCATCCTCAGACCACCAGAGAACAGAGGATAATAAACACTGCCAACAGTTGTGCACATGATGTCAGTGTACTGCTGCCTGCTTTTTAATTGTTGGCAAGGCTGGATCCAAAAGCTTTTTTGTGAAAGTGTCTGTCTCCTTTGCAATTCCATCAAAAGTACAGCTGCTTTCACTGTGTTGTAGTGATTAAAAATTTTTTAACAATAAGGAAGAACATACGTTCTGACTATAATCCTGCGATGACAGAGTTGTTTTTTTCATTGCCACAGTTTCCAGTTAACTACTGGAGTTCCTCAAAATGCCCTTAAGGTGTGTTATTACCATCATTCGTCTAGAAGTGTTGTTTAAAAAGAGTGCAACAAAATGTGTTTTATTGAACAAAGGCAAGAGTTTGGGAGACGTGAATAGGCAGCCCTCAATAAATATATCTCTATTGCTTTGCTAATCTCAGATGTATGTACTCCAAGAAAAACCCACAACTGCAAGCTTTTTTGTTTTGTTTTGGTTTTTTTCTGTTTCTTTCTACTTTTGGGGTTTTTTTTCCTCTTTTATAGTCTTAAGAGGCCAAAAAAACATTCAGGATGCTCAGGGAAGAGACAGCTCCTCAAAAAAGCAGAAGACAAGCCTCAAAACATCTGTGAACATCAAAAAGAAGATTAAAAGTAGTAAGTACAGCAGATCAGTGTGAAATGAAATGTGTGAAAGTAACATGTCATTTGTTTGAAATGAATATTAAAAAAGGTGAAAAGGAGCTAGGACGTAATAATCAGTCTTGCAAAGTCTTTTAAAAGAAGTATAGCTCCATAACTAGAGATGTGGATAATTTTGGCACCTACATGAACACATTACAGTGCCTCTTTGCCTTATTTTCTGATGCAGGCAATTTATTTATGGCTGTGATTCTAAAGCAATAAGTGCACTGCTGTCGTGATCCAGTTGGAGAGTAGAGTGGACTGTGGCTATACGAACCTTGAGCAGCTGGATCGTATTCAAGAATCTCCTTCCAGGAAGTGTGTCCCTACCCTGCCTCCTTATGTTCATGCACACATGCTTTCAGTAACATACTTGCCAGTTTTTGGGATGGATTGTGGAGCCACAGTCTGCTACTTTTACCAGCCTCCTAGGTCTGTAGGACTTTGGTTCTCACAGATCCACAGAACAGATCTGAGTCTACGTGCATAACAACTAACTGGCCGGTGTTTCCAGTGCAAGGTTTCCCTTTCCCAGCATGCCAGAATTAGAGGGGCCCCATTACAGACCTGGTTTGTGGTACTGTACCTGGGCACCAGTGGTGCAGAGAGCTGTGTGCCAAGCTGCTACACCAGGATGGATTCTGTCATGTTAGAGTGAGACAGCTCCTGGTAAGCTTTGGGTTGGGTGGGAAGGTTGCTTTGTTTTGTAACAATCTACCTTCCCACAGGAAAATGTGGGCAAAGTGGAGAGAGGGAGTCTGATCTAAAAGAACAAGATAATCATTTGCCCAAAAGTTGCAAATGGAGTTTTCAAGTGTGTAAGTATCTTCTTTTAAACATGCCTCTTGAGGTCTTGAGATATAAGAAGGCTTTTGGAATATTCTGGTTTTGAGGGGTTTTTCCCCTCTAAAATCATTCCATCCTCAGTTTCCTTAATTTTGTAATAAATCCTGATAGTTTTATTTGTTGCTGTTGTACTCCTCGTTCTCTGTTTCTTGTTCAGCCTCATAGATTACTGATTTTTAAATCTTCCCTTTCCATTTTGCCTTAATGAACCAGGACTTGTTCATTATTTCTTGTAAGAAGAAGTTTCAGTGTGTTTGTGTCAAGATAGTGATAATAATAACAAACAGCAGCTGCTGTTTCTCAGCTTTGCTGCCTGCTACATCAAAGCACATCACTAAGATTTGAGTACCTCTCCCTTTGTTGAAATTCAGAAGGCATGGGAAATGCTGCAATGCAATAATTAATAGAAATTGTTTAACTTGCAGCTGACTTGCAAAATTTGAGTAGCACAGAGCGCATAACCATTCTCCAAGCAAAAATGCAGGAAATCCGGAAACGTTACCTGTTGTTGAAAGCTGAGTTGGCTGCCATTGACCGGAGAAAGCGCTTAAAGAAAAAAAAAGAGCAGGAAAGTAGGTGCTGAGAACTCAAATCTACTTTTAGAGGGCTGAATTGCATGTCATGTTACTATGATTTTAACAAGAGTTGAACAATCTTAGGGAGATTAGTGCTGTTAGGGGAGTGTTTATGCTTGCTTTTTTCTGAAAACATTGGATACAGTTATTTAATGACCTTTAAAAGGTCTGGATCACATACCCAATGAGGGGAAAAACATTAACAAGGTAGTCAATCTAGTTAATTCTGTTAAGGCAGAACTACTTCATACAGGAAATAAACTACAGAAAATGAACTTTTCTAAGCAGCAGATAAAGGTTATTAGTAACTTCTAACTTTTCATCAAGCTATAGATACATCTCCTGTAGCATTGCCTGTGTGCCTACTCAGTGCTTTCCACTTAGGATTAGAGATTTATTTCAAGAGTGTAAGGGAGATAATCAATTAAATGTCTCATTTTTCTGAAGCTGCCACATGTATTGCTGCAGAAAATGTTCCAGTGTGCCTTCTGATAGGAGTGTTAGAAGGACTATTTTCTCTATGTCTTGTTCATGTATGCATTTAAAAGTTCACTGAGTACAGGAAGAAAGACTGAAAATACAGTAAGGTTTTATGGCTGCAGCTATTGCACGGGAACTGCAGTTGCTACTTGGTTGCCAGAGCAGGTGCAGATTCAGTGCTGGACAAGATTCTATCTCTGCCGACTCCCAGAGGAAAGAAAGAGAAGAGCTGACTTGCTGGTGCATCAGGAATGAGCTGTGGTGTCCTCTGGTGGGACTCTTGATCTGCATGGCTGGTCAACCGGGGATCCAAGGGGCAGCAACACCAAAAGTAGGGAAAAGAGGTTTTTTCTTTTTCATCACTAGGTATGTCCTCATTTTCACCAGGACAGCGTTACTTTTTTGCAGTAGCCAGGAGGAAGCATGGCTAGATTATTCCATACCACATCACATCACTGCCAGGAGCAGGGGAAAGGGACTGCGTTCTGGAGAGGAGTTCTTCTGGTCAAGAAAATGGGGCAGAGGAAGCTGTCTAATATTGTCTATTATCTGGGGGTTTTTTTCCATGTGAATGTTTCTCTTCTTATACCCTCTGACATTAGTGTTGTTGCTGTTACTGTTTGGTTTTTTATCCCACTGCTGTTTCAAAGAGGTTGTTCTTATGTTAACCAATGATCTTTACCTTCCATTCCTCCAATTCTCTCTAGCATGCTGCAGCAGGGAGGGGGAGCAAGAGAGAGCAGTGTGTAGTTTGGTAGTCTCAGTAGGGGCACTGAACTGGGGACTACCATTCCTAAACCACAACAGCCTTGTTTGTCTCCCAGTGTAGGGCTTGAAGGGTTGAGATAATAACAGATCTGGCCAGAGTGAGCTGGAAACGATTTGATCGAAGCATTTGTTGTATTAGGTACAGAGCCACTGGTCACAAGGGTTCTTGGTCTGCTCATGGGTGTGTGCTACGTAATCCTGTGGTGGATGCCAGACACCCACCGAAGCCTCTCTATCATCCCCTCTGCAGCTTGACAGGGGAGAGAAAATATAACAAAGGATTCATGAGCTGAGATAAGGAGAGATCATTCACCAAGTACCATCACAGGCAAAACCGCCTAGAATTAGGAGTATTATTTTAACAAAACTTTAAATTTATTTTAACAAAAATTTATTTTGAATTTATTTTGAAATTTTGAATTTATTTTTAACAAAATCAGAGAAGGGTAACAAGATATAAAACAGGAACACCTTCCCTCATCTCTACCTCGTTCCCAGCTCTATTTCCTCCCCTTCAGTGTCACAGAGAGACAGAGGATGGGCAGTCAGTTCTTTGTGTGTTTCTGCCACTGCTCAGGGAGAGGAGTCCTGCTGCTGCTCCAGCTTGGGGGCCCTCCCACAGGAGACAGTTCTCCATGAACTTCTCCAATCTGAGTCTATCCCATGGGCAACAGGTCCTCACAAACCTCTGCAACAGGGGTCACTCTTCCACAGTGTGCAGTCCTTCAAGGACAGGCTTCTCCAGTGTGGGTCCCCCAAAGGGTCACAAGCCCTACCAGGAAACCTGCTCCAGCATGGGCTCCTCTCTCCACAGGTCTGCAGGCCCCTGCCAGGAGGCTGCTTCAGCACATGCCTCCCATGAATTCACAGCCTCTTCACAGCATTCACCTGAGTGTGGCTCTTCTCCACAGACTGCAGGTGGATCTCAACTTCCCCCCATCCTTCCCCACTAACCCTGGTGTCTGGCAGAGTTGTTCCTCTCAAATATTCTCCAGCTCTTCTCTGGCCATAGTTACGTCTGTGCAATAACTGGTTTTTTTTCTCCTTCTTAAATCTGTTATCACAGAGGCATTACCATAATTTCTGATTGGCCCAGCCTTGGCCAGTGGCACATCTGTCCTGGAGGCTGCTGACATTGGCTCGTGCCAGACAGGGAGGAAGCTTCCAGCAGCTTCTCACAGAAGCCACCCCTGTGGCCCCCAGTACCAAAACTTGCCCAGAGGAACTCAATACAATTCCATATATGCACTATGTGCCCATCATGTTGCTCTTTTTCAGAGCATGGAGAGGGATCAGGATTGCTCAGTTGCACTGTTGGTATCAGCTCATGACATGATAATGCCAAGGGTCGTTAGGGATGTGTATTCAGTGTTGCTCCCCTACCCTTACCTAAGGTGCTACCCTTGGGGAGTTCATTGTTAAAAGTATCCAGTTTATGGGGGAAAAAGAGGAGGATGATTTCCCCCAGCCTTTCACTCCCTTTCCTCCTTCAGGCCTATTACAACAGCTTTTAAGAATTCTGAATTCCCTTTGGATGTTAAGGAAAGCATGTTCTTGTTGCTAGGTCTGCCAGGTCTCCTCACTGTAGTGCACATCATATTTAGAGCCAAGAAAGATTTCTAGGGAAGTTATTCAGAGATTTGCCCTGAAGGGGACAGTAATGAGTAGCATGAAATGTGGGAGGACATCGGAGTGTTTGGAGGACTTCTCTCCTCCAATGGTTTAGCAGCTCACCCCCAGGTAGAGTAGCTGGCTATAAAATATGTCATGTAGACGCACATGCACCTGTGAGCTGGGCTACTGAAAAACATCACAATAATGGACAGGTGGATTGGGCTGCCAAGATTAAAGTGTCTCAGGTGGATCTGGACTGGAAAAAAAAAAGGGTGAATTATTTCTGGCTCAGTGGGCCCATGATGCCTCAGGTCATCAGGGAAGAGATGCAACATAACAATGGGCTCGCGATCAAGGGGTGGACTTAACCATGGACACTCTTGCCCAGATAGATTATCCTTAACTGTGAAACATGCACTGCAATCAATCAGGCTGAGAAAAGCCTCTGTGGTATGAGGAATGACGGTCAAAATATAAAGTATGGGGAGGCCTGGCTGATTACACTGCACTCCCACAAACCCACCAAGGCAAGCGCTATGTACTGACTATGGGAGAAGCAACCACTGGATGGCTGGAGATGAACCCTGTGCCTCACTCCACTGCCCAAACACCATCTTGGGCCTTGAAAAGCAAGCCCTGTGCTGACATGAAACCCCAGAAAGAGTTGAGTCAGACAATGGAGTTCATTTCCAAAATAGTCACATAGACCCCATGGCCAGAGATTATAGCATTGAGTGGGTATATAATATTCCTTACCAGGTACCAGCCTCTGGGAAAGTTGAGCAGTACAGAGGATTGTTAAAAACTGTGCAGTTTGAGAAAGCCTCGGTGGGAGCACTGAACTGGGGAGTAACATACCTAAATCACGACAATATTACCAGTGCTTACTGAATGGAAAAACATTTTAACTGCTTATTTATAACTGCTTATAACCTGTGTTTTCCTCTTCCTATGCAGGGGCTGCTGCCATGTCAAATTCTTCACCAAATGAAATGCCAGGGGAATGCAGGTGACAGCAGGACTTGCCAAATCACTTTGCACTTAATGGCTGCTGAGGGCCATTTTTTTTAATCAGTCCTGAAAACAAAATATGAAGATCCATTAAAAGAAGCAAGCAAAAACAAACAAACAAACAAATCTTTGACTAATCTTTGCAGGTGTGAACTAGATTTGAAAAGGTTACTCTGGGTTTTAAGAACCCATTAATTGGAATGAAACTACAGTACTTTGCCTTTTTTTCTATAAAATGGTTATTTTTAAATTTTGATAAAATACAGTATAAAAAAGGAAAGAAAATGGCAAACAAAATGTATTAAGTATTGATACATGAAGATTGTATTCAATCTGCTTGAGATATTTCTTCATAATGGATTAAGCATGTGTATTTTTGTGTTTTCTTGTAACTGTTTTCCCATTAAAGCAACAAATACTTCATTTGTAATGCTTATTTTGAACTTCTAGGAAAAGGCTTCAAGAGACTGTGAGATTATTAAAGCTTATTTAAAAAGTGCCATGAAATATATATTAAGTTTTGCAGAAAATGGAGAGTTATGCAATATATTGTACAAATGTAAGCAAAGACCTCTGAAATAAAATGGCATAGTAGCTGATATTATTTCTAACACTTGAATTAACCAACTGCAGTGTCTTCATGAAAATGACTTCAAGCTGCAGAATCTGGTGGTAAATGATTAATTCTAATCCATCTTCTCTTTCAGCAGAAGACAAAAGTGTGGCCCAGCATTAATGCAGCACCAGTCAAAACAAAGTTGAATTTTGATTCCTGTTCATTATGGTAGTTTGAAAACATCATAGCAAGCTCCTGAAAATATTTGCTGACTCCATGTTGCAACTGCCTCGAGCTCAGATTCATTGAAATTGAACCTGGAATAAATCTTCTAGTGTTCTCTACTCACATTGTCTCTGACTGTAGTTCAATTGACCAAAACACTGTTACACCTGCAAAACGACCTATTACTGATGAGACTGGTTGATTACAATGATATGCTTTGGAAGCAGTGACTGTGTTAAGAATTACCAGTGATCTGGGACAGTAGTCTTTTTAATAATTTCAATGAGGTTACTCAGAGGATATTTACATCCAAACCAAAAGGAGCAAGTATACTGAAATAGCAGGCAGAAGGGAACTTTCTCCACACCAAGATGGATAGCCAGGTAGTAGAACTAAAGATCACTGCAACCAGTGCTATCCTAATGAAAATCAAAAAGCAAAACAAACATAATCTGAATAGAACCACGACTGTGCATGTCATAACCACAAAGTTATTTTTACCTGACAACTACCTTGCTCTGCACCTAAAGCCTCATTCAGTTTTCTATCTTTTTGAAGCCTAAGGTTATTATTTTAAATGACCTACATGTGGTGGCACCCTAAATAGTATTCTGGAGAACACCAGTGTCCACAAGAAGACAGTGCAGTATGATTAAGCACTTGGATTTCTAGGGGAGGAAGAACAAAAACCACTACTGACTGAGTAGACATGCTTACTAGCTGCACTTCCAAGGCAACAGGCCACAGGAATAAGGAATGAAAAGTAACCCAGGCCCACATGGAATACTTTGTATTCTCAGCTGACAGTGAAAAAATGTTTCATCTTAGAAAGGGCTAAGAGCATGTGCGTGAACAGTCCCTAGAGGCGTCCCTGCAGACCTGTGAATCAGGAATTAAAATGTCCTCCTAAAAGGTAAGTCCTAGCACTCCTGGAGTGAGTGGAACAAAACACAACCAGTCAAGCAGGAACCGAGGCAGTATCAAGTTGTCTGTTTTTTTTCAAGGTAACAAAATCCTGAGGGAACAAAACACTTGTGCTGTCAGACTAAAAGTTGCTTTTGAATCAAGATCTACTCTTCTTCTCTCAGAAGCATGACTGTTTTCAAAACACTGAGTGAAGCAGAAATTAAGTGCATACACTAGAAAAAAACTATAATTTTATTCAACAATACCCCAACAGAGTAGTGCTGTCCTGAGTACAAATCTGTGAAGTGCTCTCATTTCTTCTGAGAAGACTTGTCTTATTTCTAGGAAGGAAAGTGTTTGAGGCAAATACTCACAGATGATGGTCCAATCAAACCTAAGTTAAAAAAAATGTATATTTTTTAATACATGTACTAAAAAAAGCTGGAGGAAGAAATGGAGACAGGAAAAAAACCAAACACATTCAGGGAGTAAATGGTACAGACTGCCATGACACAATCTAATCATTGCAACTGCAGGTCATTTATTCAGAACAGATGAGCCAGAAGGCACACACTCCTTGGGAGAGGGACTCCCTCTCTCTTTTAACAGGCTACAGCAAGAGGTTCTCACTGCTTTGTGAGTTCCGACCCAGACGGCAGAAGGCAGCTTTTCTGTCAGATTAGGCAAGGCAGAAAGATCCAGTAGAGCAGCTTCCTTGCAGCATCTTGCTCCTTCTTCAACTCTTCTTTCTTCTGGTGATGAAGGCAAAGCACATCCCATCCATGTGAGCCAGTGCTGCACCCTCCTTGTCTAGTGACAGCAGGGACATGTCCTGCTCTCCAAAGACATTTACACACAGAAGCCAGTTGAGAGGTGAACTATGGAAGCATAAGCTGCACTGGCAGCAAGGCATCACAACAAAATAGCAATTCCTTACAGAAACTGTCCTAAAATAGTAGATTGCAGTATCTGTCAAGCTTTTGCATCACAGGAGAACAGACAGAGCCACTAACTCCTGTTTACTCTAGAATGAGTGTTCCAAACCATGCAAGCAGGCACAGGCAGCTTCCAGTTTTAATATACACAGCACCACTGAGTCATCAGTGACATCAGTGGGATTTTAACACCAGCCTTTGGGATTTTTACCCCCTGAACAGGAATAAGGTCTGGTCTGTCAGTTCTCACTTGCCAAATGCCATTACAGGGCCTCTGCTGTAAGGAAGTGTATCTGCAAAGCAAAATGGTCCACAAGAGCTGAGCCTCAAGGCCAGCAGAACCAAAGACTGCTGAGCATCAAAAAAATGCACCGAGACTAAAGGGCTTTCAGAACTCTACAGAACTCTGCCACGTGGCATCCAGTGACACAGCCTTTAAAGAACACCTCCAGCTCAGTACCTGCCTGTGTGCCAAAGGACAGCAACATCCTGGCTCATGACTTGTGTATTATACGAACTTGGGCCCGAAACAAATGCAGATGTAGAAAAACTGAAGACTAATGACAACTGAAACATAATTGTTATTTTTCTACTCCATCAAGTAGTTACAAAATTATCTAACTTGTGCACTTACATAACAGAACACAGTAACTATCAAAGAAAAAGCCTTTTATTCAGAGGAGATTCATGTGTCTTTACAATAAAGCCATGATTTCAACTTAAAAAGTCCACATTACCATCAGCACCTTTCCTTAAGAGTTGAGTTTTGTGAAATGTCATGTGTGTAAGCAAAGCAAACAAACAATCCACACCAAAACACACTTCTAGCCCAAAATCTCTATTTAGATTTTGCATATCTATATAGAATATAGATGAGTATCACGTCACACTTCAGGTCCTTCTCCTCCAGGAACCAGCTATTAAAAGAGTAAGACATTTTCGCATTAGTGCCATACAGTTGAGTTTTACAGACCAACACACGACAGCTCTTGCTTTACAACAAACATTTTAGGGCATGGAGACTTCATGCTAGACCACAATTTTAGACTCTCCCAACAAAGGAAGTCAGTTATTGCCAGAGATGCACAAATCAAAAGAGCAGTAGGGAGTAAGTCAGCACAGCATTTCCTTGTGAAGGAAGCAAAGAACTGAACTGCAGAAAAAGAAGTACAAAAGGAAAAGCATGAGGGAAAAAGATTAACCACTCCTTTTACTGATATCTTCTTCATAATCAGCTGAACACTTCTAAAGAGAAAGAGCTTTACTAGTTTTGGGACCAAAATAAGAAAAAATCTTAAGCATAGACTTCCTGATGTGGGAAGATGCTTCCCCAAAAGAGACAAAAGATCTAATGCAGAAAATTCACCAGGTTCTTCTTCAAGGGCAACACACCACCAGCTTAACTCGATGGCAGGAATTTCACCCCATACAAGGAACCAGAACATATGCTGTCCTTTCAACATGCAGAACAACTACCAAAGCAGAAAAAGGCATAGAATTTAAGACAGGATGGCACTTGCTCAGACACACAATGCAGAGCTGCAACACAGGTAAACAACAAAATGGAGATAATTCCTCATTCATACGGAGCCAACTTCAACTCAAGTCCTCCCACAAAAGTAGGAATGCCCTTGTGTTAGAAGTCCAGGCTTTGTGGCCAGCTATGCAGACAAGCAAAAAAGCCACTGTAGGTCTAAGACACTGTAGGTGTCTAAGAAGTTGCAGGATTCAACTTGAGGATGCATTATCACAACATTTAATTACTGTTTCAGAACGGATCTGTACATATCAGGACATGATAAAATCCTTAGTGCTTCTGATTTGGTGTAATCCAACAGACCTTTTGACAGAATGCATAAAGGTGCAGCTCTCTGGGCACCATGTGGTACTGTAATTGCCAAATGACTCAGTGAAGCACCCAAACTGCTACAGACACATTTGTACATGCAGGAGTGCTTGGCCTGTGTACACAGGCAAACACTCAGGGGTTAAAAGCCACTGAGGCACCAGCCTTTGACTACTTAAATGGAGGCTGTGAAGGGTGGGTTGGCCTCTTCTCCCAGGCAACCAGTGACAGGACAAGAGGAAACAGCTTCAAGCTATGCCAGGAAAGGTTCAGCCTGGACATCAGGAAGGACTTCTTCACTAAGAGGGTAGTCAGGCATTGGAATGGACTGCCCAGGGAAGTGGTAGAGACATCATCCCTGGAATTGTTAAGAAACGACTGGATAAGGTATTGGTGGAGACATCATCCCTGGAATTGTTGAAAAATGCCTGGGTATGGAATTTAGTACTATGGTTTAGTTGGCATGGTGTTATTTAGTCAAAGGTTGGACTTGATGGTCTTGGAGATGCTTTTCAACCTTAGTGATTTTATTATTTTTACAAAGTCAGTGACTCCCTCACAGATGTGAAGACAACAACAACATTCACCCAAACAAAATCAGGGCCAGGCTCTTTCAATTATTCTTTCGTAAAATGCAACATATACTGAGTAATGCAGTAAGGCCAACTTTCCAGCATCATTCATATATACAGATGTCCCAGATGCTACTTGAAACTTCCTGCTGCAATGGAACTGTCAGGAAAGCGCAGCTTAAAGTAGCTGAATACAATCACTGATCGATTTACAAGTACAGAAAGCCAACACATGCAGCCTTTGATGACTTACCATTGTTATGTTATTTCCATTTAGCAGAATCTGGTCCAACTTTGTGATTCTTCTGCCCTCGGGTGTGATCTCGCTGAAGGAGCATTAGAAACAGCAAGTAAGAACACAGAACCAAGGACAATGGAACAGTTTTGACCACAGAACCAAGAGAAATCTCTCCATTAAGGTGACCATTATTGGAACTACAAATAAACCAGCCACACTGCAGCATGATCTTGATAAATGGACCACCTAGGTACAGAATGCTAACTGGCATCTAAAAAGGTCTCTTCTACTCAGTACATGGAGATGTGTATTCTCCCTTTAAAGCTTGGCAACTTCTTGAATATGACATATCAATATGCTGTGACAAAGCAAAAATATTTATCCTTAAGTTTACTACCTTGTTGAATCTTTGCCTAGGTCTTAAGGAAGGGTAAAGGCAAATGAATTACTGGAAAGTTTGCCACACAACCCAAACAAAATTAAGACTACACAGAGGATTGCCATAAATCTTTCAATAGCTACTCTATGACATGGCTATCCTGAACAGATCACTTTCTGAACAGTTTTAAGTCGAAGGTTAAACCAGTCAGCTGGCAAGTATTCCAAAAATGTAAAAACACTTTGCTAGCAGATCTTACACAGTATTTTGCCTCAGTGAAGCAAACATTAAATAGCAACAAGAGGCAGAAAAAATACTTACAATTCTGTAACGTCTTCCAACACCATATCTGAAAATCCAGTCTCAAGGAAAATAACACCCATAATTTTAAAACAAAAACATTTAATGCTATTTTCATTTTATACCAAAATGCGATTTTACCTGAAAATTGAAAATACAACCAATCCATATAAAAAGGTTCTATTCAGTGAACTCAAAACTTTTAAGAGCTACAAATTAATAAGGCCAAAGCATAAAGCAGACAACCTTAAAGCTCCATCAAAGGATACTGACAAAGTCATCAAATCCTAGAAGTGTCCCAACAATTTCTTTGTCACTCTTCATCACAATGTGAATGCGTGAGCCTATGCATTTGTCCACAAGTTCTGTAGATACACAGAAAAGAATACGTTCTACAAAACAAGTCTCTCGTGCCTTTTACAGAAACAGAGGAACACCCCACACACACCTTTACACCGCACACCCTTACACACTCCCCCTCCTCTGACAAAAACCCTCCTCCCCCCGANCGCCCACAGTGGGAGGGCCGGGCCGGCAGCCGCGCCGAGCGATCCGCGCCCCGCCCCGCCGCGTCTCCCGCGCTCCGGTCCCGGCGCAGGCGTGTCCCGGGAGCTGCTCTGTGTCGTGCTTCCAGGTAGAGACGAGACGGGCAGGAAGCTCCGTTTTGCCCTTTCAGTCTCGTCCTACCGGCCCAGCAGGGCAGCGCCGCCGAGGCTGCCGCCGGTACCGATGTGCCCCCGCGCCAGGACCGCGGAGTGTGTAGGTGCGCTGTAATGGCCCCGCTGTTACAGAATCACGGAAGCAGTCAGGTTGGAAAAGATCTCTGAGATCACCGAGGCCACCCTGTGAACGAACCCCACCAAGTCAAACAAAAGAAGCACTGAGTGCCACATGCAAACTTTCCTCACACACCTCCAGGGACACTGACTTTACCGCCTCCGTGGGCAGACTTTCTGTGAAGAAATTCCCTCTGATGCCCAACCTAAACCTCCCCTGGCACAGCCTGAGGCTGTGTCCTCTCGTCCTATCACTTGCTATCAGCTGGGAGAAAGAGACCAACCCCCGGCTATAGCCTGCTCGCTCAGCAGCTCCTCACAGGACCGGAGCTCCAGAGCTTTCATCAGCTCTGCTGCCCTTCTCTGGACTCACTCCGCAATGTCCCTGCAGTGAGGGGCCTGTTGCCAGATGAAGAATTGTTTGCACCTGGTGGGTTAATACAGTGCTTATTCTTCAAAAACCATTGACCTGTGAAACTGCACAATGCTTACTCTGTAGGAAGAATTGGAAAGCAGCCAGTGCAGTTGTGCCAGCTTTTACCAGTTCACCAGGCAATCGGGTATGACTTATGGGTCCCTAATCACAAGGGATCACCAAAGAGACCCCCAGGACAGAAGAACATATGCACAGAGGGGAGGGAACATATGTTAACGACTTCAGAAAAAAGATTATCATATCTATGTTTCTTCTAGGAAAACCTATCAATATGTATCTAAAATATAGTATATAAACTGGAGCTTTCTCTGTGCTTAGCATGAATGAGATTTTGGAGGAGACATCCCCTCATGCATCCACCTGAATAAATAATGCCTTCTTCTTAATGCTACATTAGTGTTAAGGAGTTTTTCTTTTTACTGATTTTTGGTAACAGGCCCACAGCTGGACACAGGACTTGAGGTGTGGCCTCACCAGTGCTCAGCACAGGGGGACAATCCCTGCATGGTCCTGCTGGCCACACTCTTTTATGGGCAGTTTTTAATTTCCTACATTGTCCATTGACTCACCAGAGGTGGGTGCATGGAGGGTTTTTGAAGCATTTTAGTAACTTCATCCCACCAACATTCCCAGCCGGCTTCAGCTGTGCCCAGTGGCCAGCAGGGACAGAGACAGCCCTGTGGGCCTCCTGGGCATGGGGAGTCCTGCCACAGAGCCTGTTAATACTGGACAGAACTGCATATGGGGGGCACTGGCTACCCACCAGCATCACAGGAAGCCCCCATCCCTGCTCAGAGAAGGAGGTGCTCACTGGAACTGTGGGCACACAGTGGGCAGTGGGGTCACTGGCACTCACCCCTTCACCACCTGCTCCCGTCCTGCTGGGCATAGGCACCAGCTGGCATTCCAGGAGCTGTGCCAGTGGGAATGGCCCATGGATGCCCCTGTCCTTCTCCCAGGCAGCATTCCTGTAGGAGCAGAAGAGCACTCAGTGGACATGGGGAGTATTCTGCTGGCACTTGGGGAGGTAGGAGGGCATTGGCCAGAACTTTGCAGAGGGGAGGGAGGGCACTGACTGCTTCCTTGCTATGAAACTGGCAGCAAGGTAGCATTGAATCCCATTGATCCTCCATATTCGAGCTCTCAAGATGGCCATTTTTCTTTGAAGGCAGCGTTTTTAGCATCCCTAACTTATTTCTCCAGGCTCCAGGCATGGATGTGCCAGCACCTGGAAGTTTTGCCCTGACACCAACATTTAATTTTGCATGTGAAAATGAACTGGCATTAACAGTCTGTCTTGCCCTTACTGCAATTTTTATTTTCATTTCCCTTCTGGTATTTCCCAAGGGGCATTGAACCCTAGCTATATCCACTTTTTAACATCACATCAGTCTGTTCTGCATGCTCTTCTGTGCCTGTTTGCATTCCTCCAGCTTCTACTTTAAATATTCCTCTGGGAGCCTTTGAATTTTTAGGGCCAGAAGTCTCACTTCATTAAAATCAAAGTGTAGCCTACTCCTCTTGTCCCCGAAGGCTTCCCAGTGCTCCATGGACCTAAGTTCTTGCTCTCTGCTTTTGGGGACTAAGACTGGATTTCTCTGTATTCCTGGCTTCATACATGGAATTGACAGTGTTTCATAGAATGCAAGGTCCTTGTCCTTAGCCACCTGTTTGATGGCCAAAACCTGGCCCTTTCCATTTACCTGCATCAATGGAATAAAGATGGACTAAAATGCCATTCTGTGACCCTGGAGCCTTGCATCTAGATGTTACACAAAGCCTGCTGCCTTTGTGCCAAGCAGCTGGCTGTCATCTAATTTCCCAAGCACAGGTACCCAGGTCTAGCAACAGAATTTTCTGACAGCATCAGTTGCTCCTTGCTGTTCTTTATGCTCTTTGCTCCTCCAAGGTGCACTGCAAAATCCTTGCTCTCTTGCACGGGAAACTAAAGCAGCCTCAGGAGAGCATTAGTTTCAGAGAACTGCTACTGCCCTGCAACTCTCCTGAAGTTCTGTGCATTTCTCTCATCTGCTGCCAGTTGGAGAGCTCTTCAACTGAGAAAATGAATATTCTCTGCACAAGCATCAGATTCTTGTGCCACAGCCACCGGTAGGAAACTGTCCCTTATAAAGCAATCCCAACTCCTGCAATACCCACCTTTGGGGGATATCTGCCTTCTTGAGTGCCTGAGTGAGGCATCTGGGGAAAGCTTGTGTTGACTGAACTTCTGTAGTTCTGCTAATTTAGCTAATTTAACTTCTCTTGTCCTGTCCCTTCACCTCCACATCTTTCCTGGTGCAAACAGCCACAGCACTTTCCCTTTTTGTGGTTGCCAGTGCTGCTCAGTTCCTGTCCTTTGCCTCTGCCTGGGTCTGGGAAAGATCTGGCCTTGCAGCCTCAACACTGCCTATACTTACCTGTGTTCTCCATCTGCCCACCCACTTTACACAGAACTGCCAGACTGACCTGTTCCCTGTCTTTCTCCTCTTTCTAGAATGACACTAAAGGCCTTCTCTTAAGGCTACTGATGTGGAAACACATCTTCTTTCATTTGGGTTTAAATGCAGAACAATCATCTTACAGCAGAAGTCTTACAGCCCAGTCACAGGGCAGACAAAACTACAGTGAGGGTACTGTAGTTTGGAAATACCCAAGCCAACTTCCATGTATACACTTGTTCTGAGGGAAAAGGGCATGGAAACACACATAGAACTCAAAAGTCAGAGCTACATAAAAACTATGGAATGCTGTCTTAATTTTAAAAAGCCTGGTAGAGCATAGGAAGTATTATTTATTGGTCTAGAAAGTGTAAAAATGTGCCCAGAGTTCCCAGCTACTCAGCTTCATGAGTTTGCTATCATGCTGTGTTATCTCAAAGACCTTGTTTCATGAGCCATCAAGCAACAGCTTCTGTTCTTGCAAGTTTCTTGATGTTGGCAGAAAAATTAGTAGATCACTCTTTGCATCCACTTGCTGTCCTGCATTAACAGTGTTAGACATCAAAGACTGAGTGTTTCTTTCACACCTGAAAGCAGTTTTTGGAAATGAAGATGTGAAGGAAAATCCTGACCGCCAAATATGCCAAATTGGAAGGTAAACATACTGAAAATAAACCTTCCAAATCAATGGGTTTTTTGAGGAGCTGGAATTAATGAGCAGCTGTCTGCTCTGCCTTAAGGCATCCCTGGGGTGCAGCACCATTCTCAGACAGGTTGTCCAATGCTGTCTTCTGTCCTGTAGATGGTGTTTCAACCTCTACAACTACGGCTCAATGCTAGAGCTAGACACTATGCAACAGTTTTGAACTACCATCCATCACCATGACCTCCAAGAGGCTCCACATTCCTGCAGGCACTCGCAAAAGGCTGGGAAGGAAACTGCTGCACCTCCCTTCTCCCTCTCCCTCCTCCCTGGCCTCTGTGAACCTTCACTCCCACTTCCTAGTGATTTAATCCATGATACCAGCCATGCAGTCCTGGGTGGGCTGAAAACATGAACAAGTCTGAGAGTTAGTAGGTTGCACAAGGTGTGTAGGAGGGTTGCCATGCTGTCCTGGAATCTGGAAGTTGAGATGGAGTTGAGACAGTCTTGTTCCATAGCCCAACTCTGGTACCGCCGTGGAGTTATTTCCACAAGCTCAATGAGGAACTTGAGACAGAAGGATTTGCCCTCCTCTGATCTGCCTAGTCTGCAGAATGGGGAAAAAAGAACCTTTATAGCTCCAAATTCATGTAAAAGCAGCTAAATGTTTGCCATGTGGAGAGGAAATACCCATTCAAACGCACCTGTTTCTTCTGCCCATCTTGTACCACCATCTGGGTGTCCACATCTGGGTGATTCAAAGATTGTGAATCTCAATTCCCTGAGTTTTTCCACCAACCAAACTCATACATTTTCCCTGGTTCAGTGGCAAGGTCAGTGACTCCAACATCTCCCCCGTCTTTATTTAAAGGAAAAGCCTCTGTTATTTGCTTGGTCAGGTTTGTCTTTTTTTTTTTTTTTTTTTTTTTTTTTTGAAGTTCCACAGGTTTTAATGCTCCGAGACAGCATCGAGTAGAGCCAGGGTGAGGGAGGGCCAGAGAAACGCGCAGAGCTGAGAGCTAAGAGCAAAGAGAGCTGGCCATGTGTCCGAGCCAGTTTTGCCAACTCGGTTCCACGCCCCAGGGGCGGTACAAGGGCGGGGTCGAGGAAGGGAGCCAATGGATGGGGGAATGGGGTGGTACAGGGTGGGACACGGGGGATACACCAATGGGGAGAAGGAAGGGGCAGGGCAGAGGAGCGAGGCGGGACAGAGAGCCGGGACAGGAAACAGCCACACAGGGTGCTGGGAGATGTAGGATTTTACAGAGTCTGGGGGGGTGCAGTTACAATTGCGCCACGGAGGCTGGAGAAGAGGCTGTTCCTTTACAGAAACACGGGGGAAGCATTTCTCAATTCCCTGAGTTTTTCCACCAACCTAACTCATACATTTTCCCTGGTTCAGTGGCAAGGTCAGTGACTCCAACATGTGAAGGGCTCTGAAAGATAGCCACAAAAAGTTTGAAAGCATGGAGTTGTGAATCAGTTGTGCAGAGCTCAGTAGGGTCTGCTATTTCCAGCACAGTGACCTAAGTGAGCAAGCCTGGGGGTGTGATGGCTCTGGATCTTTCAGAATTTAATAATTTCCACTTTACTTTACATCACTGACCTTCGTTTCTGATCTGCTAAAGGTTTTCCTGTGGACTGCTGTCTGGGGAGTCTCCATTAAGACTTGTGAGCTTGTATTTTAATGACAGGCCATTTACTTGCTGTTAAGTGCTGAAGGGTGTAGTGGCTGAAGGATGTTGTTTGAGCCCTTCCTGCATAAATGCTCATTTCATGGTTGATGCATCTGAAGGAGATACAATTTAGTTGTCCAAATGATCCCTGGTTTTGTCTTGCCATATTCCTAGGAGTTCCATGAAAGTGGATGGTTCTGTGTACCATGAAATGTATAGATCTCCTGAAGAGGGATTAGGGCCTCAAGAGGAGAAGGCATATCCAGGTGCCCTAAGTACCAGGCTAGCCCCACTTTGTTATGACTTCAGAACTACTTTTGGTCTAAGCTTATTGGGAATTTGGGTTGTAACAGTATGCACCACAGGTATGAAAAAGATGAAAGATTTGTCATTGTCACTTTTTTGAATATGAAAAAACCCACCAGAGCTTTCCCTATCTAAACATCCAAAGGCAGTGAGAGTGTCAAGTGACAGTTTGTATTTACTAAGCAGGGATCTCCTTACTACAATGCAGTGTTTGGTCTGTCACTAAACGGAAATGACAGGCAGAGATACAGTTTCTGCAGTGACTTCAGATGTTGAAATTCTCATATTACAGCAAGACATCCCAAGACTCTCATTTCTGAATACCTTCCAATGCAGCACGTGGTTGTGGTCACCGATGGGCACTGGTTCTCTTTAGGCTTTTGTACAGAAGATGTGTTACCAATGAGCCTGCTAGCATTCCCTGCTCTAAATCAGTCATCCTTCCCTGTATGGAGTTTTACCTGTATGACTGCCAGAAGTTCAGTATTTCTATTTAACTTTTGTACTTAATTGGATTCTTTTATCATGCACTAGTGTCAAGATTTATGGTGAGAAAGTTCAGTCCTACAGAGATAAGCTGAAGGTAGGCAGCAACATTTGTGCCTTGGCATTCATGGAGTGTATTGATTTATACTTGCAGACATGTGCTATTAATCCTGTATCTTTATTGCTGTGTATTCAGTGTACTTCCAAGAAAGTGCATCAGTAAAATCACTGCTTCCAGTGAAGTGCTCAGAAGCAAGCCTAATTTATAGCAGTCCTGCTTCCACACAAAGTCATGAGAAAATATTATGGAAAGGAAACAGATGTCCTGAGCCCAACCCTACAGAGTAATACAGATTCCCAGGACACTCACAAGTGTTTTCCTCTGCTGTTGACTGCACTCGCTACAGGACTCTTGGCTGCCAGGAGGCTCAACTTTCACCTCTTGGGATTTTCGGGTATAAGTAACAGGAAGTTTTTGGTTTTGAATGTTCTTGCAGGAAAGTATAGTAACCTGGAGGAAAGAAAGGTTTTTGACATCCTGTTATGTGCTCTGTTCCAATGTATTGTAGATCTTGACAGTCTACAACTGAAATTAAACTGCAATATTTAGACTGACAAATGCCACATATTTTGCTTAAAAGCATTATTTCCCAGTGCTTTTTGAACACCTTAATTGCATTTTGAAATTCAAGCAATTTCTTTCTAAGGTGAGACTTACAAGAGGGTGAAAATTCCATTTGCTGCACAATTCCACTTAATGAGGTGTAACTCACTAGGGGTTTGGCCTAGAGATTTGTGCAAGTCATGAAATATGGACTTATTTTCTGCTCTGTGAATTTTTGGATTCTGGTGACTTTTGTTCCGGAGAACAGCAAGTGTAGTGTGGTAATAAATGAGGTCTTTAATGTCTTAGGAATCTCTGTGAGTGAAAGGGACATGCAGAATTGGTGGGCAGCTGACTACCTTAACTCAGTGGCTCAGGACAGTCACTGCACACAGAAATGCAATCACCATGGTTTTGTATCAGTGGATTAAACGTTGGTTTTAGGCGAGGCACCTCCTGGTTGTTACCATTCTCTATCCTTCACATTCCCTCCCTGTAGCAGCCACCTGTTCTTCCATCTTTCACCCACCATTTAACACATCTTTCTTCCAAGTTCCCCCAGGGCAATTTTCATTGAATTCCTCACTACATGTGTGCCAATGTGCATCAAGAAGAGTTAATTCTGGTGTGATTTTCAGCTATTATTTGCAGATAGTGCTGTAAACCTGTACCAAAGGCTACTAGCATACCAGGAGAGGGAGCACCTCTTGTCATAAGAAGCAAGCTGGGCACTCCTCAAGCCTCGCAAATCCAGCGAAGAGCCCAGAAATGGGTTCCTTTCTCTGCTTTGTTCCATCTGTCCTCTCCCTTCTTTCTGTCCTATTTCACTCCCTAACTCCTCCTCCTTCTTTCCATTCTTTTCTGCCTATTTTACCCCCTCTTTCTGTCCCTGTTGAGTTACTTTCTTGATACCTAGTGGTATTGTGTTCTCCAAACAGGAGAGTAAAAGATAGGACTGTGCCAAAAAAGCTCGACTCATATCAATGTTAACTTTCCCAACCCTTTTCCTCATGTTTGATTTCTTCCAGGAAGAAAATGCTTCTCTTTGGTTCTTCATATACTTTCTTTTTGGTAATTTATATTCATTTACACTAAGGTCTGAACAAATCTGCTGTCACCGGTGCTAGGAAAATCCCTGTACATAAATTTAGTAGCGAATGTCCAAGAAATGCATAGAAACCATTCCTAACAAAAAGGTTATTGCTTAAGCCAGGAATACCCCATCAAGCAGAGGCCTCTCAAAGATACAGCTGGTAAGGGACCATGTGCTGTCACATATGTCTACAGGAGGTCACTGCATCATTCTCAGGGAAACACACCAAAAAACACATTCAGCTATGGAATGTGCACCTGAACAATGCAGGCTGCTGAAGGGATGGCATCCTGCTGTATTGCCTCTCATGTGCTGTATTCTGAGCTGGACAGTATCTCAGAGTGAGACTCAGATCACAAAAAGGAGGAACTTCTATTCAATGTCTTCTACTGATAACCAAACACACAATGATCAGCAGTGAAATTAAGCAATGTGATGTGCCTCTCAAGATTAAATTCTGCACTCTGGTAAAACCACAGTTCAGATGACTCATTTGAGGACTTTCCATCCTGAAAACAGGAAGCTGGCAACAAAACTACAGCATAACTCACATCACTCCCTTTCCTGTTAGTTCACCAGCAAAACAGCCTGTAATAAGAAACATAAAACATGGACACACAAGGCTGCCCACTTGCCTAAAAGTGTGTTGCACACAATAGGTACTGGCCAGGCCACTTGCACGTGCATGTTGGTTCTTGTCAGCAGGTGGGGGAGAAGGGATGAGTGAGTCAAATCAATCTGCTTAGAAGTGCTGCAAAGTAAAACCACCTTATGTTTACATAACATCTTGCCCTGTGGAGTGCAACATGGACTTTTTAATACACATAATGCACCTTTAGAGAGCTGCTGCTGTCAGAGTTTTTACTAAGCTAAGCTGAGTCACCACTTCCCCTCATGTCTCACAACACTAACGATCAAAATCAGTAGCGCTCTCAGTATGCACAGAGCATTACCTTGCTTTTCTGGAACTTGATTCTGCAAGTCAAGGAGAGGAATGTGAGAAAAAGACTTTGCATCCATCTCATTTAGGGCCTGTGTTAGTTAAGCTCTTGGTTTCATCTTGCCCCTGAAGGAGGCGGCTGTGGTATTCGCTGCTGCAATTGTGCTCTGTGGTAGCCTGGCAGTCCAGGAATTGTTTAAATTTGTGGTGGTCCAGAGCACATTTCTACCTCCTCCTTGGTAAAAGCCCTCGATGCATGTCACTTGATCCACTGACTCATTTATTCACTTTGTCTTTTCCTTTTTTTTTTTGGTAGGATTATCAGCTTTCAGCAGAAAAGCACTTCAGACCACAACTTAAGTTACTTTACTTCCTGGGTTCCACCTGAAAAAGCCCCAGACAACTACTTGATCATAACAGCATCACTGACAAGAGAACTTACCCATACTTCTAGACAAAAGCTTTTCTTAATCCAACTGCTTTATAAACAGTCTTGACATTTTTTGAATATACAGCAACTGACTTAGCAAGAAGAGTAATTTTGGAAGGTGTCCATACAAAACAATGATGCCTACCATACCTGTTCTTTAAACCTAAGCAATGCAATATGAAGTACCTCAAATCATGCAATTAGTTACTACTTATCTGAAATTCGTAACTCGTAATTGGACAACACTAATTGAAGGCACCTTTCCAGCTCCCCCCATAACTTTGTATCTACAGAATTAATGTGAAAGGATGCAGTAGATCCCAAATAATGCCTGGCAGCTGCAGTTAAATACTTTAAATTCTGCCCCAACACGAAGAGATTTATGAATATGACTGCCTGCATGAGTGATGTGTTCAGCAAAGAGCCAGTAACCATATTGCTTTGCTAAGCATGGCTGATTATGAAAAGCAGTGAACCTGTACACTTTGATATACAGCAAAAGAAGTAATGATCAGGTGTTAGGGGGCAGATTAACTGTAATATTTTAGAACACAAGTTGACTGTTCAAATTATGATTCAAAGCTTTTTTGAAGAATAATGTTTCCCAATCCCATATGCAAATAAAACAATCAGACAACATTCATATATTAATTTTTTATTTTCCCATACAATATTCACAGGGTCTGCTTTTTGTCTTATTCAAACTAAATTTTTTCCCCCATGCCCTCAAACTAAAGAACCGACACTTCAGGACACAAAAAGAAGTCTTGTAAACATAAAACATCCAACGCATAGCTGAAACCCAGAGCATTTAGCTATTAAAAACACAGTTATATCCCCTTAAACGCAGGGTGTTTTCTTGTGTGTCACACCATTAACCAAACTGTTCATATACTAAAAAGGTGCGGCTTTAACCAAAGGTTACAATGCACTTCTTCACCCACTGCGTCTTAGCATGTGTTTTATTATATCCTATTTAGTCAGTTATTTTAAAAACTATATACAGCTACGTTTAAACGTGTATTTGTGCCATGTTTTTAACAACACAAAAATAAAGGCATTTTTAAGCTGTTGCTGCATATTATGCAGCAGGATGCCAGAGCATTGGTTCAGACACCTAACTTCAATGGAAAAGTCAAGTCCACTAAACCTCTGCAGTGGGACTAATATTGAACAGTCCACTTCACACATTCAAACATTATGAAAGAATAAAGAGACATGTATGCGATAGCTGATCATCATCAGTTTTATAGCACTATTTACCAATTTTGCCAGCACACAAAACAACTCAGTGGAAAAAAACCCCAACACAATTCAAGCCTTAAAACAAATGCCTTTGTTGTGATTTAAGCTACATAACTAATATTCAAACTCCAGAAATAGCTAACACTAGCAAAACTAAATCATGTTTTGACACTTGAACCCAAAGTGTACCAATTGCTTCATTATTGTGTGCAATGCAGCACAAAAAGTACTAGACATCAGTTGCTGCAACACAAGAAGAAAGCATAGAGGTACAATCAAGAATGTTGTGTGCAGGCACAGATTTGTATCGCAAGACAAAAGCAGACTCTTTTGTTTTCTAGTATTAGTGGGTTTAACTATTTCTGGGGTACCTACATCCCAAAACAGGACTGCAGTATTCAAAATTCAGTACAAGACAGCAAAACTTTACATCCTGAATTTTACTTGAAAGATTTTTAATACATTCATGAATTTCTAAATAATCTTTGAGCTGTCTGATATTTTCCTTCAGTTTGCAAAAGAGCAGTCATTCAGTCCGCAAAAGAGTAGGGACACTTTTATTTTTTACTGCCATGACATGATTTTAAAATCAAGTCATCTTAGATCAATTCTTCAGACTGCTCAAGTGTCACCTGAACATGTAATTTCAAAATTTTTCTAGGAATAATATAAGCAACTAATAAGGGTGCAGCAGTCTTTCTCTGCTTGCTGAGAACTTGTATAAGTGTCTTTTGATTTAGTTAGTAATACATGACAAATTTTTCACTTAAATTTTGTGTGCATTTAAGAATTGCTCAGCCTACCTTTTCCTCCAGAACCATTTGAAGGAGTTTAGCCTTACTATGACCAGCTCAATTCAAGCTATGGGCATGTACATACATTTACTACATTTCACAACCAAATAAAACAGAACTTTACAGTACATAAGCTACTGAAGACGTGAGCAGTGAAAACAATGCATCTCTAATAACTCTACCAAAAATATAACCTGAAATATTTAAAACGTTTCCTGACCACTAACAAAACAGAGTGGCAATTAGATGCACAAGGCCGTCATGTCTCAGTGCACCACACAGAGGAATATTTACAGCACTTGTGCAATAGTATCAACATCAAATTGCCCTCTTACTAGGAAAACAATTTAGTAGAAAGCTTTGTACGGGCCTAACATAATATAACCTCATCCAGTGCTGGTGCTGTGCTGCTTAACAAACCAAGCTACTTCTGGTCTTAAATCCAAAAGGCAGCAGCAGCATATGAGTACTGCACAGTTTCAATGACAAAGTTACAAGACTCCCTATTCTACTGCATGTTTTTTACATGAACTTGGAAGTTTGGATTTTTTTTGTATGCAGAAGTGGATTTCCTGAGTAGTCTCAGCTTAAAATTTCTTCAGTAAAACAAGCATAGCAAAAGAGAAAATGTATTTATTTTAATACAGAAGAATGTATGTTTAAGCAATCATAATGAAGTATAAAATTCAGCAAATTCTGAAGATGAAGACTTTCCAGGCTGATGAAGAAAGTGAACCACAATGTAGTGCCAAGCTTTCAACAATTTTACAAATAAGCAAGGGGTATGACTGCATTTTTTTGAAACAGCAAAATCAAACTGGTGCACTACAGTTAATTACATTTTGTTTTTTATAATCCAAGATATTCAGCCTGAAAATTAAGATCAAATGAGATTTCCATATATATCATCTCTCATATCAGACACTAGACTGTTGAGTTATTTTAAAGTGTTACACTGCAAATGACTAATTGTACTGGTAAAAATCATAACTGGATTGGATTAGTATCAGTAGAAATAAAGAGAGACTAGACACTGACAGATATTTTAATATAGGAATTGAAACACTTAAGTTCCAAAGGATCCTTAAAAATATTTCAAATTATGTATCCCTTTCATAAAGTTTTGGGTCTGTTTTGTGATTTTTAATAGATGAGGAGTATACACATTCGAATGTTGCATATATTCAGACCTCTGTACCTACAGTTAGTTGGAGAACCACTAATCTTAGTGAGTAACACACCTGAAGCATTACTGCCACTGGTTACGATCCAACGCGTGTTGTCGTGGTTCTTTTATCGGAGAAGAAGCTTTTAAGGAGAAACACCTGCCCGATACTAACAACAAGAAGAATGATTGCTTCCCCTATTGACCAATAGGCCACCCTTGTGTTTAAATCCTCTGCTCTGCTGCGGCCCTGGGCTTCCCTCAAGCGGAAGTGAGTCTGATAATCGATGACAGACTTCAAAGCTTCATGAATTGAAACACATGCAGACTCCATCTGCAAAAACAAACAAATACACAACACAGAATTAAGAACCGTTCTAGTGGTTTTGTGCTTTGGTATTTAAAATGAGGAGTCTTGTAACTTTGCAAGCTAAGAATTAACTCAGATAAATGTCAGACTGAAAAAGAGTAAATACAATAAAATTTAACTAACACTGATCAAACTTTACACACAAAAATGTGGTGCTGTTAAATACAGAAGCAGATAAAACCACAGCTCTAATAAAAAGTAATAAGCTCTGAGAATTAATGAAAAAATTCTAAATTCATACTTGGATTCAAGATGAACATCACAGACATTTATGAAATGTCAGTGACGCTCCAGCTGTTAATTCCACAGGAAAACAAACAGTTGCTTATACTACTAAGATGCACACAGCATATATTAAATGCTTCTATTTCATCATTACTTCATTCTCACTCAATTTGTACAATGTCTGTTCTGTTGTCAAGAGACCATTCTCTTAGTCACATTCACAAAAAGTGGTTAGAGAAGGGGCAATTATTCTCCTTCAGTGCTCCTGAACACTCAGTACCATACTTACATACTTAGAAAATTGCCCAATTTTCATTTTAAAAAAGAATTATTGGTTTTCCAAGCCCTAGATAAGTTTTTATATAAACTTCTTGCACTTTCAGTTTATCTTCTCTAAGTAAAAGGACTCCTCGCTGAGTTTTGAGCACCAAGAAATCAGTCAATATATCTTCAACAGACTTATTTTCTACTCACAATTTTATGTTTCTCTGCAATGGCTTAACATGAGTATTTCCTGAAGATTGAACAGCACAAATTATCATAAAAGGAAATGTCTAACACCCTTATAGGACCGCTCTCAGTCACTCATATTTGTGTCTAAACATATTTTCAAGTTGATGACTTTCAAGACACGTGTCTGAACAAGTCTAAAATAATGTTCTCAACAAAATTCAGAAAGAGTTTTTCCAAACTATCAAAGTTGTGCTATTGGTAAATTGTAGAAACAACCTGACCTGCACAAGGGATTTAAACACAAGGTCACTCTGGTTTTAGGGATTTACCTTTAAATGTTCCTATGAAAGGTTGCCCAGATTTGGTCATGGCACAAGCCTGACCAGAGCTGCAAAAAGAACTTCCTTACCAAAGAGCAAGGAAAAGAAATTTAGAGATACAGTATCGAGAATCTGAACACAAAATAAAGCAGTGCAGGAATTCATGAAATGTTCCAAAGGAAGTTTTAATGTATTTAGATTGTGTACAGGTGATACAAAAGTGTAAAATCCTGGAAATATAATAACAGTGATGCTCCAACACTTTGCAGACTTATAAAGATAAAATATCTAGAAGCCAGATAAATACATCTGACATTCATTTATTTTGCTAGAATTTCCTTCTCCATTTCAAAAACAGTAGTTACATGAGTCCTCCTACTAAAAAGACTCTCCTGTTTTAAATATAGAGACATTCCCCAGAGTTTCTCCAGAGCCTGGAAATTTTTTTAAACCGTTTTCCACCAACATTTAGTTTCTGAATTCCACAAATCAAGAGGCACACTGCTGTGGCATTAAAATGAAGTTTCCTTAGAAACTTCAGAAAAACCCCACCAACCAAACAGAAAACAGTAATATATAAAAAAACCTCAGAAACCACCCAAACAACAAAACCCCAAACAAGAGTGGTTTTATGCTTCTGTCCTAATTTCCTCTTATACATTTGATGATTGCTTCTCAGCTCTGTTTGTGTTCTACAAATCTTATCATTAAAAAGAAAGCCTATTTGTAGTAATTTTAGGAGTATTTTAAAAGCTTCAATTAATTTATTTTCAAAAGTGACACAGATAACTAATGCAGCTGAACTTGAAGAAAAAATTGGCTTCAGCTAACACCTTTTGTCAAGCACAAGAGTGTTTTACCTGGGTAAGTGCAGTTACTCTGTTCTCACTAGGAAACAGTGGTGGATCTTCTCCAACTTGGAAATCAAAGTACACAGTTTTGTGTGTGAAAGTAGAGAACTCATTGCTGAAGCAGAATTTGTATGTTCCATTTCTGGATGCAGTAAACGTGAAACTATCATACTGTTTCTTCATCTCTTTGTACAGTACAACACCATCTGGATCTTCCAACCGACAGTCAACATCATAATGACCTCCAGTGATCACCTGCAAACAAAAACCAAGAAATTGTCTCTTTAAAAAATGGACATTTATGTATTTCTTCTAAGAAGTATGATCTGTCAGGTGCAACTGCAAAGCTTTTTGCTTTGACATGTGTTTTAAAATATAATTCATTTGAGAATCTTTCAAAGCAAGTCTGCAAAATTATTTTCCCATGGCAACACACCGAAGATAATTTAAAATGCTTTAGGTTCAGCATATGCAATGTCAACTGTATTTTCAAACCCTTTAGGAGAGCAATTTCAGTTACTTTGTTATTAATAACTGTACAACAGCAAAGGCTACAGTAGATGAAACTCAATGGGACAGCAAGGACATGAGAGTCTGACATTTGCTGTATACACAAGTCCTTCGTGGAACCGATTCATCCAGCTGCAACTGTGAACATGCAGCACAACACTTCCTTCCTGTGTGGCCAGAAAAGTGTAGCTGCCCTACTGTATGAGCTGGGTTAGGCTGCAGGAATGGTGTTTGACCAGCAGAACAGGATTTTCAATCTGTCCAGTTTTCCTATCTGCTTCTGACAACAGAGCAATGCTCTGGGGGACCTGTTGCTTCCCTCCTGCTCAGTTAGACACAGGAGGTCTTCCAAAAACCAGCACATCTGGATAATGAATGCAACTGACTCAAAACTTCAGGATTGTCCCAAGGGGGTTTCTGAGGCTTTGACTGCTGTTGGTCTACAGTCTATTGCTACTTGGATTCTACAGAAAGACTGATCAGCAATTTAGGTGTTCACAAGGTGGTATTCTGATGACTCTTACCTAGCAGTCTTACATTTTATCTTTCCTGCAAACTTTGTGCTTTTTAGATAAAAGGAGGAACAGACTTATTTCATATTTGTGCAGAAATCACTAAAGTATTTTAGTATGTATATCTGCACTTCAGTCCACATGGCATTGTTTAAAGGCTCATCAGTTTACTGAAGTACGAGGTTATTAAAATGATGACGTTAGTGGTACAACTGAAATAACAGCAGATTGGAACAGCACCTCCTCCACAAAGGAAGAGTTTAAAAGTACCCAACTGGCAAGCAATAGCACAGCTCTTCATTTTTGAAATACAGTCTACAATTTGATAAGGGTATGCTTTTTACCAATCGCATGGAATTTACTTGCATTCAGTTGCACAGGCACCCTGAAAATGTTGGTTTACATAAGGGTGGTAAAGACTGGCCAGAGCTTTAAAGTTCCCCTAGGATTCCTTGCCACGGAAATTGCTTGTGCCTGCTGTCAGCCCTTGAGACATACTGCCAAAGGACATTCACACAGCACTTCAGCCTGCCAGTAGCTGGTCAAATCCAGACTTCTCTTTTAGCGATACTAACCCTGTTCTGGTCACCAGTAAAAGTGGCAACAGCACTGTTGGACTTATCTGTCCCAGTGATACCCACTTTAAAAGTGCAGAGGAAAGTACTACACAGAAAAGACTTTATGGAAGAAACAGTAAAGGACAAGAAATAATTGGGTAGGAAGAAGACATCCAGGACTTAAAAAACACACAGGACATAGTAACAAGAACTGGTACTTGCCAGCAACATTCCCCAAATATACTTTGATGGGACAGCAAACAAGAAACTAGAAAGCACAGGATTTCAGCAAGAAAAGTCAGCACATAAAAATCACACAGTCCTTTCAAAAGTCCCCAAAGGTATCTGTGATCTCCGTCATCGGGAATGACTTTTGTCTCATGCTGCTGCTGTACTGCCAGAGACTTCATCTACTGAAGTGACCGAAAGGTTCCAACCCTGCTGATACACTCAGAGGCACCAAAACAGTGATGCTGTACCGCATCCTTGTCCTATCAGCCTTTCACTGTTCAGTATGTAACCCGAATCTGAATTGTACTCTGGAATACGAAGCATTAGCCCATAAGATGTACTGTGCTAATCCTGGCGATACTGCACAAACCACAAGGAAATTACGTCTGCGGCCCCTTGTTGTGCTTTAGGTATTCTCTGCGCTGTTCAGATGGGTGCCAACTACATGGCGCCGAGCAGGGCACAGACACAGCGGCTTAGCAGGGCCACCTCTGTGTCCCACTCAGCTCTACACTACACGGAAGCCTCCCAGCCGCTCCCGCAGTTTTCCTCAGCCGAGCCGGAAACCCCTCATTGGATCCAGCCGCTGCTCCCAAACACTCCCTCAGGAAAGGGAGGTGAGTGAGAGCTCCCCGGCAGCGGCCTAGGCTCGGGGCTCGGGGCCGCGGCCCAGCCCGGCCAGCGCGGCGCCACGCCCGGGGCGGCTCCCCTCGCCCGGGTACCTGGAACTCGAGGGTGCACTTGGTGCCCTGGGCGATCTCCTCGTAGAAGCACTGCTTGGCGTTGTCGGGCAGCTCGAACGTGATCTCGGAGGCCCGCGCCGCGCAGGCCGCCAGCGCCCACAGCAGCAGCAAGGGCGGCAGCGGCCCCCGGGAGCTCCGCGGCGGCNCGCTGCGGGCGGAACGCGGCGTGGCCGAGGGGGCGAGCAGCGGCACCCGGAAGCACCCGCGCGGCGGCAGCGCCTTCCCCGAGAGCTTCCGGGTCGTGTGCTCCGCGGAGAAGGGGGCGGGAACGGGCGGGCTCCGGCGGGAATGGCCACGCCTTTCCCCTATCGTGTGGTGAGTGGAGGCTGCGTGTTAGCTCAGCGCCATTGCCCGCAGTTCGGTGTGGAGAGGGTCTGTCTGAGCGCTAGGGCCTAAAGCTGGAAATGGCGGGCTGCTGTGGCCGAGCGCACGCAAAAAGCGACCTCGGTGCCCTCCGAAAGCAGGACACACAGGGAGGAATCTGGAGAGTTCTGCTTCGTTCATTGCAGAGAATGTATAAGAGATGAATGAATAAATAGATGTATAAAACATCGATTAAAGTGGTCCCGCTGACTGCAGGAGTGTCGGCCTTCAAGTTCTATTCCAGTAAATGTAGTCATGGAGTCAAAGAGGGTTAAGGGTTGGAAGGGACCTTAAGGATCAGCGAGTCCCAACCCACTGCCATGGGCAGGGACACTTCCCAGGTTGCTCAGGGCCCCATCTGACTTGGCCTTGAGCACTGCCGGGTCTGGGGTATCCCCAGCCTTGCTGGGCAACCTATTACAGTGTATCACCACCCTCACTGTAAAGAATTTTTTCCTCATGTCTAACATAGGTTTCCCTTCTTTCAGTTTGTACCCACTGCTCCTTGTCCTGTCACTACAGTTCCTGATCAAGAGTCCCTCTCCAGCTTCCCTGCAGGCCCCTGCAGACACTGCAAGGTTGCCATGGGGTCTTCACACAGCCTTCCCTTCTCCAGGCTGAATAGCCCTAGCTCTCTCAGCCTTTCTCTGTTATTTTTACAAATTTAAAAAAAAAAAAAAAAAAGAAAAGAAATCAAAGATGTCCTCCATTCTTACTAGGTTCTGCGGCAAATCAGGCAGAGTAGGAAAAGGAAAATTCACCTCAAACCTCCCAGGCAGGAGCATAAGTTTGTAATGCAGTGGGTCTGGTCACCCATTTTGCTCCTCTGGAAGAAGGGCTGAACCTGCATGAAGTACCTATTACCAAAAGGGTCACCACACTGGGGTGCTGCTGCATAATCCTCTAGCCTTGAAGAGAGAAGTCGTGTGCTAGCTTGTGAAACGTGTGGTATTCATCCTCAGCACTGTGTAAGAAACCTGGGCATCAGTTTGAGGACTGTGGATTTCACAGGACAGAGGTACCCAAAATTCATATGTTGAAGGCTCTGATAGATTTGCAGGTGTGTATTATAGTGAGATGGCAGATGCTTTACCAGTACCCATCCTACAGCTGAGGCAGACATTTTCTATCTACAGTTAATCCTCAGATATTTGCTGTTTTCATTTAAACACACTGTTTTATTTTAGATGGCATTTAAGTGTTGGCTGATAGCTGAGGTAGCTCAAAAGCAGATTATATATCTGGGCTATATGATGCAGCTCCAGTCATTTTACTGAAATCGGTGACTAAAGCCTTGTAAGAACTGTATCACCTAATCACCTTCTTCTTCATGTGACAAGAAATACATTTCAGGAGGACTTGCTCTGTGATTTTTCACAGCAGCTGTAGTGATCATATACAGCTTACAGTTTCCTAGTTCATTCTTTCCAGCTGTTTTCTTAAAGTTTCACTAAATGGGCAAAGTGAAGCTTACCTAAGAAATGACAGTTGGAAATCTATCACCAAATAATCAAGAAAAAAGAAGGCTAAAGATATAGAGCAGGCAGGAAAGAAGTCCGGTGACACTTGCAGAATAAGCAAAACCCCAGAGGATATCCCAATCCCCAAAATAAATCATCAAGAACAGATGAGTTTACATCCTTTTCTTTTTCGACGGGGGTCAGAGAGTATAAAGCATCAACTGAGTGAAGAAGGCAAACTGCTTGCAGGAAGATCTCAAGCCTGGTCCCCTTAACCCTAGTGACTAAGGACCACCAACAAGCAGAGATGTCAGCACTGACTGCATAGAATCAACTCCACTGTATTGTGTACTTGTAGCTCATCCGGTGTAGATTTGTTAAGGATTTATTGTTTTATATATGTAGCAATCATGATAGTAACTGAGAACTCGCTACGAGCAATATGAACTGCTTATGAATTTCAGTAATTATTTTGCAGCTTGAATCTGAAATAAGTTCAAGAAATATATTTTAGAGGGAGTCATAGGAAGAGTTTTTGTTTCCTACTAGACAATCTGTTTAAGCAGGGGGATACTTGGTTTCAGGTGCGCTCAGCATAGTTCTTGCCTGAGAAAAATCTTTATGATTTTTTTTCTCTATTATGACAGAATTTTGCAAGCTGAAGTCAGTATTACAACATGTATACATAGATACATTACTTTATTAATGATCCTTTTTACCTTATGTGCAAACTCAAAGACTAGGAAAAAAAAACGATTCATTTTATTTTTGCATTGGTTTGATTTGTAAGTGTATGTTGCCACTTTCTGTCTGTGGAAAATTAAAATTGTCAAATGACATGTGTTTCTTGTGCAGACAATTAAAACATGCTCTCCTGAAGACTGCTAGTGAGCTGTAGTTCTACAAGCAGTTCTCTTTCCTTCAAAAACACGTGGAAGCCACTGCTGAAAGACCAAAGAAATCTGCAAAATTCAGGAGAGCTTTTACCCATGTTGGAGGTTGTAGGTATGGATGCAATTGCAGGCTTATAAAATAAGGTCTTATGACTGAAATAATATTTCCTGGTTTTTAAATAGTAAATCAGAAAAAAAACCTGTTCTTTACCTTTACAGTGCTTTAATATCTTTCCAGAAATCTAATTGTGTGTAAGTGTTAAAAAACTCCACTTTATCATTTCACTTTTGTTCTCATTTAAAGCACATTCCACAGTATGCTTTATCTTGCTACTCAGACTACCTAAAATGGTAAAGTTTCCCCATTTGAAGTACCTCAGCTTTAAAAGCCTTTGCTGTGGTCTTGCTTTGGCAGATTTTATATAAATAATAGACCTTGATATCAAGACATTCATTCCTCTTCCCAGTATAGTGCTTAATTTTGGATACGCTAAAATTACTAAAGTAAACCAGACAGGCTAAAATACAAATTAATCTTTCTTTTCACTGTCCTTTGTACTTTAAAAAGCAGCCTTGAATAACTCTGGCACTTGCAAAAAACACTTGAAGGGCAGTCAAGTATATGAACACATTTTCATCACACCGTTTCAATGTGATTTGTGCAAAGTCATGCTGTGGAGGAAAAAATCACCAGACCTTAAAGCTGCTTGAATTTATCCTTTTTTTCAAGGTTCAGTGCACTTTCTAACCTCTGTTCTCATGTTTTCAAAACTTCAGTGAACAAGGAATGAGCTTGTTTGAGTCTAAAAAGTCAGTGCACTACTGCCTATTCTTGTGTTAGTTGATTACACAAAAGCCCAAACACCTTCAAACAGAACACACCAAGAAAATAACACATTCAAGTAAATGTGTTACATGAGAACCAAATTTAGGTGCACCCAAAATCAAGCATTTACTGTATTTCCTGGTACAGCTTCACAGAGGAACAGGTTGGTCAGTGCAAAAAGTTGGAAGAAGGGAGATTGCTGGGAAAGTTGTGACCCCTGTTACCATCTGAAATACCCCACATGCACTCTTGCCGAATCCTGAGTCTTACTGACAGAAACAGTTTGTGAATCTGTATTTGTATAAACACAGTCCTTGGATTTTCAAAAATATATTTGTATGTAAGAAGGTCGAATGGATTAGAATTTGTTTCAAAATGTCCGTTCCATGGTGGGGTTTTGTTTGTTTGTTTGTTTCTTGCTTTCTTTCTTTTCAGACAAAGTAGGGAACTCAACACGATTGCAAATGTTGGAAGACGTTTTTACTTTAGCTGCCCGAGGCGTGACCTGCAGAGACAGAGACTGCTTCTCTTTCCATAACACACAAGAGGGAGCTCTTGGTCACCACAACCTTCATAGAACCTTAGACTCATGGAATGGTTTGGGTTGGAAAGCACGTTTGAATGTCATCTAGTCTGTGCCCCTGCAATGAGCAGGCACATCCTCAGTTAAATCAGTTGCTCAGAGCCCCATCCGACCTGACCTTGAGTCTTTCCAGGGGTGGGGCACTTCCCACTTCGCTGGGCAAGCTGTGCCAGTGTTCAACCACCCTTATTGTAAAAATCTTTCTTAAATACTGTCTAAACCTATCCTCTTTCAGTTTAAAATCATTACTCCTCTAGTTCCCTCTTCTCAGTTTTTGTTCAAAGTATTTTCTGTACCTAAGGTTTTCTTCCTTTCAAATTAACTCTTTTCCTTTTTAATTCAATGATAAGTGGATATCAAAAAGTTAAAAAAACATTAAAGTAAAACAGTGGCAATCTTGGCCATACATAAAGTAGGCATAGCTCAACAGAATGCAACACTGAAGGCTTACACCTTGGTCAGCTCATAGTGCAGCAGTGAAAGCCACACATTGCTTTGGGTACCAGGACTCCGTGCATATATCCTACAGAGATCTCCAGCAGTGAGGCTTACAAGCACCCATCTTCTGGGCAGGAAGGGAGCTGCAAAAGCTGCTTGATGGGAAATGAAGAAGTGTTACCCCGTGGAAAATATCTGACGTTTCTTTGTTCTGGCATCCGTGGCAGATGTGACCTGCTCTCAGCAATCTCTGACTGTCATGAACAATTCCAGTCCTCTCCAGAGACAGGTGCCTTGTCCAGCCCTGTTACACAGCATTGAGTGCTGGGGTGCAACAGTAGGACCATCCCCAATTATTTTAGTTTCATTAGGACTTGGAGTGCTCAGGATGAATGAAAGATCAGTTCCTGTTAGACCAAACCTGGAATTCAGTGGGTGGTGTGAAGGGGAGGGACCTAGGGAAGGGGGGAAAAGCCCAGGAAGAGAGAGACAATGAAAGGGTGGCTGCACTGAATTAGATAGGAAGCCCACAGGATACCCTGACCAGCTTTTAAATGAAGCATTTTAAGATTCTGAAGCACTTGTTCCAGTGGCTCACCTTTTGTTTTGTTTTGTTTTTTTTTTTTTCTCCTAATCAGGGCTGAATTTTGATAATCCTGGTACCCTTTACCTAATGAAAGAAAGACTTGTGTTTTCATATGTGCACTTTTATTCACTCAGACTTAGGGTTCTTATAACACGTTATAAAACATCTATGCTGATTTTGTCTGGGATGGAGTTAATTTTCTTCACAGTAGCTAGTATGGTGCTGGGTTTTGGATTTGTCCTGAAAACTGTGTTGATAACTTAGGGTGTTTTCCTTGCTGAGCAGTGTTTATGCAGAGCCAAGGCTTTTTCTGCTTCTCACCCTGCCCCAGCAACAAGTGGGCTGGGATGCACAAGGAGCTAAGAAGGGGATGCAGCTGGAACAGCTGACCCCAGCTGACCAGAGGGATATTCTGTACCTTATGACATCATGCTCAGCATGTAAAGTGGAGCGAAGACGAAGAAGAAGGAAAAGAGAGAGGTTCAGAGAAGTGGCATTTGTATCCATAGGTCACTCATATGAATGATGAATCCTGGCTTTCCTGGAGATGGCTGAACACCTGCCTATCCATGGGAAGGAGTGAATTATTTCCTTATTTCACTTTGCATGTGTGGCTTTTGCTTTGCCTATTAAACTGTCTTTATCTCAAGCCACGAGTTTTCTCACTTTTACCCTTCTGATTCTGTCCCTTATCCCACTAGGGGTAAATCAGTGAGCAGCTGCGTGGAGCTGAGCTGCCTGCTGGGGTTAAACCATGATAACAACTTAATATCTTTACAACTGTGCATAATTGGTCTAATAAAATACATCATTCTCCCTACATAAACTTGAAAGTATTTGAAGTAATGTTGTGGCTTCATAAAAGTGGACCCATTTTAAAAGTCCAAAACCAATAATAATTGCCTATATTTTATATATTCCTCTTTAAAAAGGGACAGGCAGGGGAAATGAGGAGAACGTGTTGCCTTCTGTGTTATTGACAAGCTTGGAGTGCACAGAGTTCTGCCTGGGCACGGATGATGGGTCAGGATTAAAGGAATGGCAGGGACACGGGACATGAGTCATCTGTAGGCATATGGGGACTACCTCATGTTCACAAGCCCTGGTCCTCATGGGGAACTTCAGCCACCCTGTCATCTGTTGGAAGGACAACACGGCAGGGCATGAACAACCCAGGAGCTTCCCGGAATGCCTCGGTGGTAATTTCCTTCTCCAAGTGATAGAGAAGCCAACAAGGAGAGGTGCTGTGCTGGACCTTGTTCTCACCAAGAAGGAGAGGCTGGTGTGGGATGTAAAGCTCAAGGGCAGCCTGGGCTGCAGTGACCATGAAATGGTGATGTTTGGAATCCTTATGGCAGAGAGGAGGGGGCAAAGCAAGCCCTGGACTCTGGGGGAGCTGTCTTGGCTTAGAGGGATCTGCTTGGTGGACTGCCATGGGATGACGCCCTGGAGGGAAGAAGACCCCAGAAAAGCTGGTTAATGTCAAAGGATCACCTCCTTCAGGCTCAAGAGCATCCCAATGAAGAGGAAGCCAGGTGAAAACATTAGGAGGTGTGCATGGGTGAACATGGAGCTGCTGGACAGATTCAAACAGGAAATGAAATCCTACAAAGACCTGGAGCAAGGACAAGCAGCCTGGGAGGAATATAGAGAGATTGTCTGAATAGCCAGGGATTAGATTAGAAAAGCTGATAGAATTAAATCTGACTGGGGACATCAGGGGCAATGAGAAAAGCTTCTGTAGGTACACTGGTGATAAAAGAAGACTGGGAAAAATGTGAGCTCTCTCAGGATGGATATAGGAGACTTGGTTACTCAGGGTATGGAAAAGGCTGAGATACTCAATGACTTTTTCGTCTCTTTCTTCACCAGTAAGTTCTCCAGTCACACCACCCAAGTTGCAGGAGGTGAAGACAGGTATTGAGAGACCCTGAACCACCCGCTGTAGGTCAAGTTCAAAAATATCTGAGAAACCTGAAGGTGCACAAGTCCATGAGACCGAGCAAGATGCTTATGTGGGTCCTGAGTGAATTGGCGAAGGAAGTAGCTAAGACACTACACATCATACTTGAGAAGTCATGGCAATCCAGTGAAAAAGGGCAAACATAATCCATATTTTTAAAAAGAGAAATAAGGAATTAAGATCCAGGGAACTACTGGATGGTCAGTCACCTCAGCGCCTGGCAAAACCATGGAGCCAAACCTTCTGGAAACTAACTAAGGCACATAGAAAATACAGAGGTGATTGGTGACAAACTTCACTAAAGGCAAATAATGCCTGACAAATTTAGTGGCCTTCTATCTAAGGATTACAGAGGTGGTGGATGAGGGAAGAGTGACTGGCCTTATCTACCTGGACTTGTGCAGAGCATTTGACACTCTCACACACGGCATCGTTATCTCTAAAGTGGAGAGACATAGATTTTGCATCTGGACTACTTGGAGGATAAGGAGATGACTGGATGGTTGCACTCAGAGAGTTCCAGTCAACAGCTCAATGTCCAGGTGGAGATTGTTGATAAGTGATGTTCATCAGGGAACCTTGGTACCAGCATTGTTTAACATCTTTGTTGGTGGCAACGAACAGTGGGATGGAGCACACCCTCAGCAGGTTTGCTGACAACCCCAGGCTGTGTGGGACAGCTGACACAGTGGAAGGAAGGGCTGCCATCCAGGGGAACGTTGATAGGTTTGAGAGGTTGGACCATGTGAGCATCATGAAGTTCGACAAGGCCAAGTGCAATATCCTGTACCTGTCAGGGCAATCCCAAGCACAAGCACTGGCTGAGTAGGGAGTGAATTGAGAGCAGCCCTTGGATAAAGGTCTTGGGGGGTTGTTGGTGGGCAAGAAGCTGGACATGACCCAGCAATATGCACTTGCAGCCCAGGAAACCAGCCACATCCTTGGCTGCAGCAAAAGCGGTACTTCCAGCAGGGAGAGGGAGGTGATTCTGCCCCTCTGCTCTGGTGAGACCCCTTCTGGGGCACTGTGTACAGCTCTGGGGTCCTCAGCACAGGAAAGACATGGACCTGTTGGAGCAAGTCCAGACTGGGGTCATGAAGATGATCAGAGGAATGGAGCCCTCTCCTATGATGACAGGCTGAGAACATTAGGGGGTTTCAGTCTAGAGAAGAGAAGGCTCCAAGACAATTTTCTAATGGCCTTCCTGTATCTAAGGAAGCCTACAAGAGAGCTTGATAGGAAATTTTAAAAGGATATGTAGTGATGGGACAAGAAGGAATGCCTTTAAACTGAAAGGGATGTGTTTAGATTGGATATTGGGGAGAAATTCTTTACTGTGAGGTTGGTGAGACTGGAACAGATTTCCTAGAGAAGCTGTGGATTCCCCAGCCCTGGAAGTCTTTGAGGCCAGGTTGGCTGGGGCTTCAAGGAAGGTTTTTAAAGTGGTACTTAGTGGAAAGATTTCCTTCCCATTGGCAGGGAGGTTAGTACTAGATGATCTTTAATATCCCTTCAGCTGAAACCATTTTATAATTCAGTTTTTCTTTTCTGCAGTATAGCTGAATGGTTCTTCCCCATTCATAGTGATTCCAGCAAAAGAATGAGGTCTACTGTGAATCAGCCAGAGTTTTGTTTTGTGGTTTTTCTCACTTGCTCGGTATGCTTTGCTGCTTTTATTTGAGATATTGGCACATTCACATATTCTTACAGGAAATAGAGGCATTTGGAGAAGCAATATGTTGTCAAAGTGTTCAAAAAGTAGGAGTTCAAGCCTGGATATGATTAAGTCTAGGCAAAGATCATCCATTAAATGATTACAGGATAAAAACCCCATGTAACTGTGTGGAGAGGGAGAGGAAGAGTCAGAGGCAGAGGAATTTCTTGAGGTGAAATGGGGGTGGAGAAAACAGGGTTAAGGGGGAAAAGCAAGCATCTTAGGTGGGATTGAAAATTATAACAACAAAGCTGCTACCCAGGAGCTTGCAGCTGTTGTAAAATTGCCTCATGTAGAGCAGGATAGAGAGAGGTGAATATGCATTTTGGGACTTACAGGTAGATGAAGAAACATGGGAACTCTTTATAGTCCTCACTCCTCTCTTTTTACCTGGAAAAGTAGTGAGTGAAGGATCTGTAAGGTGTATATTGCAGCAAAAGGCACAAACAGTTTTTATATGATTCACCAAGGCATTCAACAAAAATAACTGTCAGGTAAAGGCTGCCTAGAAATGCTCCAAACTTGGGTGAGAGCTGACAACTTCTAAAAGACAGGAGTGGTTAACTACCATTGTCACTAGTAAAATGAAAGAGGTATGCTCTTTCAGTGGTTACACAAAATGCTCTGTGAACATTGTACTGATATGAATGCACTCAAAAAATTATATTTCTAAAGAGTGTCTCAGTTTGCATACTTGTGCAAAGACATTGCAGATATTTAGTTCTAGAAGTCGTAACTAGTGGAAAAGGATTTGTAAAACCCATACGACTGTTTGGCCTCTTGCATGTCCACAAAAAGATGTGGAACATGGTGACTACTTTAGAACACAGAGCAACCTTGGATTTCACATGATGACATTATAGCTGTGACAGAAAATGAGCTATTGAATCATGTGTTCCTTTTTCAGAAAGAAAAATTTAATGGGTAAACACAATTTTTTCACCCATTTGTACAGGGTGAAAAGATTAATTAATTAATAGACAAGTAGTGAAAGAATGCAGTATGCCACCCTGATTTGTTCTGCAATTGGCCCACATAAAGAAATAGAGGTATAGAAACCTAAGAATAATTTCATCTGCATCTAATGCTAAAGCCTAATGTCATGTAAATCTCAAAGAATATGATATGCTAGCGCAAGACTGGTAATGAAGATCTCCTGTCCAGAAGACAGTCTTTCAGAAAATGGTTCTCTGTATCACAGATTGACTCTGACTGGAAGCGTCTAGAAAAGAACAACAAAAACAAACAAACAAACAAACAAAAATATACCAAACCCAAAAAAGCAAACAGGCAAACAAGAAAAAAAAAAAAGGCAAAA
>VXAC01001779.1:52160-81521 GCA_013399225.1 Rhipidura dahli
AAAAAAAAAAAAGCATTTCTGGCCAAGGAAAGCTTTTATCTGACGTGATTTTCACACAGAGCTGTGTGAAAATCACATCAGCTTAAAATGCCAAACTTCCTTGTCAAGAGACAGTATGATTTTTAACATCTCCCCTTTTCCCAGAATTACCAGAACTGCCTAGACTATCTGGAAACAAATGACTGTAGCTTCTGAAAAATCAGAAAAATTAAAAGAATGTTTCTGGTTTAGTTTGTGTTTACACAACAAATACACTCCATCAAGATTTTTAACCTGATGCTTTAACTAAACTGATTGTAGATTCAAGGGGTGCTTTTCCAAAACAGTGGAATGATTTTCTTTTTGCTTGTAGGTGTGAATTTCCCCAGATCAGATTAAATTTTATGTATGTATTTATATAATGAATGGTATAAATTCAGACGTCCTCTCACTAATCTTTCGAAGAGTTTCAATTAATAGGTGCAAAAGGATGTTCAAGATTCCTATAATGATGGGTTTTTCTCAGAGTTCTTTTGCCCATCTGCTGTTTAAGGCAGCACTCCTCCTGAGGGTGGGAGGAGACAGAGGGCGGGTTTTGCTTCCCAGCATCGCTGCCACCGACCTCAGCAGCAGAAAGCCCTGTCAGGCAAAGGGGACGATCTAGAAGGAGCAGGGTTAGCAGAGTCAAAGCCTGCCAACCTCGAGTCACCAGCACATGAAAGGATTCCATCAGCCCATTGCATCTTTGCTTGTATTACCATACAGTCGTGTACACTGTGACTTCTGTGCCTATAGTACCAGCTTTTACTGCTATCACCTTACCCTGTGGGCAGCACAACCCACAAATTTGCTGTTTTGGTTATTCCAGCATCCCTTTGGGAGCTTCGATGCCAAGCATGACCATGCTAATTCAAAGGAGAGATCCTTTGAGGAAGGTATTGTGTAAGCTGCTCCAGGCATTGCTGAGAGCAGCAGTGTATCCCCGCAGCCTGCCAATACACATGCCTGTTTATTCCCACGCTGGCTTGCAGAAGAAGGCAGAGCAGCAGATTTCTCTACATTGGCAAATCCTATGTAGCCTATTTTGTACTATTCACACTTTTGTGTTCCCCTGCATGTCTTGAATGGGATTAACAAATTGAGTTTTTCCTTTAAGATCTGGTGAACTTTACTAAGATACTCAGAAACTGTTTCAGAAGTGTTAAACAGTCTTTTTCACTAGTGGTTCACTTGGCACCATTATTTCTTGTCTTAACAGAGGCACTGACACTTTGTGGCCTGTATCACCATCAATGTGTGTGACATATTAACTTTAAAGCAACATGGAGAATTTATTTGCTGAAAACAGGTCTCTTTAAATATTGACCTCTTTAAACATTAAACATTATGGACAAACATCTCAGAATTGATGATGCAGGCATTGCAAAATAAATTACTGTTTAAACCATGGAATGTGCAACATGACAGTTCAGTGCAGCTGTCAGGGCCACCTCCGGCTCCCCTCTGGAAAGTGCTCTGATATTGGGACTAACAGTGGTTTCAGACATATTCCAGGAAGCATTATTGTCGAATAAGCATACTGATTAATTGCTTTAATGACTTTAGTCTTTTATTGTCTGTCCTCTGATTTGTGAAGTTAGTGCTTTGTGAAAAATAAAGTGATGCTGGTCATTTGGGCACATTGAAAATGAAAGTATGTAACTTGAGAGGTATAAAACTTCAGTGGCAAGGCATATAGCTTATTAATTTCCTCTCCAGATAAAAATGTATTGATCAATTCTTTAAAAATTCCTATCACTTTGGCATTTGTATTGCTTCAGGGGGCTTGTCCAGCTCCAGTTTCAAGTACTTTGAGTCAAGCATCTTGCCTGAAGAAGGGAGCACAAATTCTAAGCTATTACCACCCCTCTGAGTTTTTCTGCCAGATTTGTCTCCTTTTCACTGCACTTCAAAAATAAGAAACAGCTGTTCTCTGGAAAGCCTCATAGGAGTGTAAACAAAGCTATACACCAGATATGTTTTACTTCAGCTCTGGAACAATCCTTTTGCAAGCAAGCTTACCTATAATCCAGTAGGAAGACTTTTAACAAAGGAAGAACTTGCAAGACCAAATGCAGACTGCACTTACTGCAGTATGGAAAACTGGTGACTTATCTTCAGGACAGAGTGATAAACCCTCCTTCTACACTGCATTTTAGGTGAGACCAGAAGCACAGCTTTGAAGCAAACCTCCAAATTTTTCCCACTTACCACGCTGCAGAGAGGTCTCAAAGCATATTATATGGATTACCTGCAGGTAACTTCAACCCAGAAGATGTGCCCCTGGAGTGCTTCAGCCACTAATGAGCAATAGAATCAGAGCAGGATCACTCTAAAGTAAAACGTACTGAAATCAGTGTATTGTGGAATACCCATGAATTGTTTTACTTTATAGACCCACTCCTACTCTATTACCCTACTTGTCAGTGCATGCATAGCCCAACGATTTTCTGATACATAACTGCCTACCATTTCAGCTGCAGTATCACATTTGGTAGATGTTGACTAATTCATAAATACACTAAAAATGGAGGAAAAAATCCCCAGAAACCAAAGCCAAAGAGAAGAAATGGTCTCTGGTACAAAACAGAAGTGTAATTTCTGTCTAATGCTGTTTCTTCTGCTACTGCAAAGCGTGGGAGGGAAACACTGGGCTTCCAGCCACAAGCAGGATTAAAGCTCAGATGACTTAAGTCACTGTTACTTCACTACTTCAGTGGACAAAATAACTACACATCCTAGATAAAGATCTAGAAAAAATGTATTTTGCCATAAGCACTGACTGCAAATTCAAAATTTGAGTGTAGGTTTTTAATTACCACCGTAAGAATATTACACCAGGATAAGTAACAGGATTCCTTAAGGTAGTTTCTGCTCTTTATTCCAAGCCTCCAGTTTTACTACATTGGAAAGGGCAGGCTGGAAGTATCCCTGGTGCCGTGAGAAACAACAGATTCATCCAACACAGCTCTGCAGAATGTGATCCAAAGCTCTGCAATTTAGGCTTCCCTTTGGATGCTAAGTGTTTCTGTATGCATCTCTCCATCTATCTACATGCATATATTCTCAATTCAGGCAGCATTTGGAAGTTATTTCTACCTTAAAGTTTACATCTGTCTCTTCCTGTTTAAGCAAACCTGCATTGATCTGCTTCAAATTAAGACCATGTGTTCTACTCATAATTTTAAGAAGGTTTATGCCAGCCTGTATTCTAGCTAGCAGTATTCTCCTCAGCAGAAGCTGCAGGCTAGTTCTCCACCTAAAGATCTGTAAGTGTGTCTTAGGTTTCCAGAATAATTTTATGCACTAGAAGAATCTACTTGGAAGAATCTGGGAGAATCTTTGGAAAAGAGATCCCTCCTTGGCACCATCAGTTGCTTAGATGCGTTCCCCATTCTCCAGTTTTCAAAGACCCCTAGGGTTTCTGTCCATCATTCCCAGTGCTGCTGGCTTGGCATGTCAGGGAATTTCTTTCTTTTTCCAGTGATCCTAGAATTGAAGACCTTCCTGCCAAGTGCATCTAGAGGCAGGCAACTGGGCTGCTCTGGTATAAGTGATGTTGAGTATACATAAACTGGAATTTTACCAGGAGTAGTTAATTTTAAAATCTAAGTGGAAGGTTACAGTCAGCTGAAATGATCTGGCATGACCTACAGATAAAAGATGCAGTTTAATTCAGCTGTTAATCTGAGCAATGACTATCCAGAGGAAGATGTTGATCTAATTATAGGTAACTGCTGAAAACATAACAATTCTACAATAGACATGCCCTTCCAAAGGGTATTAACTGCTATACAAAAGATGACAGATGACTGAAAAAAACCAACTCTAAATTGTTGTGTGTGAGCATGAAGCAGTTTATCCTGTAAAAAACCCCAAAACTGAAACAACTTTCCTACAAAGAACTAGAACACGAAGTCTTGCGTTTGATTTTGTTGAGAGAATTTGGACTCCCAGCAGCTTCTGAGCAGACTGAGTAGTGGTGCTGCTTTTGAGTCTGCTAGATATTGCATAGGTATTAATAATTTTCCTGCCATCACTGGTGAAAGTTAAAATCCAAGACAATTGAGAATAAAAGCAGTAGATAAATTGGCAGCTTTGGCCTATGTGCCCTTTAATCTAAGCAAGTCTGAATATTCAGTTTTGCAAGTGTGGTTGTGCAACTCAAGATAACTGCTCCACTTCTGTCCCAATGCTCTTTAGTTAGTCACTGCCTGCAATATTTTCTGTAATACCTGTCCTTGACACTATCCAATACAGATGATTATAAACTTATGTGTATGAAAAATAAATTCTTTGTGTGTGTGAAGCTCTTGTTTTCCTACTGCCTCTTATAAAAACTTCCTCTCTTTCTTTGCCTCCATCCCCACTCTCTGCACTTCACACTCAGAAAGGCTTTGCTAACAGGTTCAGTGTAGCCACTCATGGAGAACAAGCAAAACATCTCAGAAGCTGGCCAGCATTTCACTTGAATAGTTCAAATCATCCTTGTATTTAAAGTCGGAGATACGCTTACATAACTTAATTGAATTAGGACATTACCCAAAAAAAAAAACCAACTTTATCTAAGTCTGGCTTACCTAATGCTTTCAGCTGGTGCTACCAAAGAGTCAGGCTGGGTCTGTGACACCAAGAACATTCAGAATTTAAAAAGGAAACAACACAAACTCAAATCCTTATTCTTCCAGGTAAGGAAATGACCCAGCTTGGGGATTTATTTGGCAGAATTTAGAATGTATCAAATCTGGCTGAAGATCTGGAAACTCAGTGTCTTGCTAATGCCTTTAAAAGGGAAACTCACTCAAGATCAATACAATGACAACTGCAAATGCTTCGTGACTGTGAATAAAAATGCAACCAACACACTGACACATGTAAGAAATGCTTTTCTAAGAGACACAGCTGCACTGCTGAACTACCTGATGGTCAAATCTCAGGATACAAGCTTTCCTCCACCTGACAAACACCATTCAGATTTTTAGACTTTACATGGGCAGCTTTCTAGCTGCCAAAGGTTGTTGAGGCATTTCAGTTTTGTTTTTCGCACATTGTCAAAAGATTTTTTGTTTTGGCTTGTGTGCTTTCAAAGGCAGAACAGAAATATTGACAAAGGCTCTATTCATGTCAGTATTTAACTGCTGATTGACAACTCTTTTTCTGCATGCTGGTGGAAGCTGCTGAATTATAGCTTTGGCTGGAAGGAGCCGACAGTGAAATTGAACACCTCTTCCTCAATCCCAAATAACTGCAAATCTAAAGGGTCTTTTGTTGAAAGATTACTGAGTTTCAGAAAGACAGGCAAGAAAGAAAAGTATGTTTTCCCCAGTTCTTTCCTTGTGCTTATTGCTACAGGGTCCAACTCAGACCCCTGAACTCAGCATAGATATTTCTACCATCCTCATCAGCATGCCATCTAATGAAGAGGTTGTTAGTTTCTGTTAGGTGTTTTGTTTCCTCCCACATCATTTCAATGAAAGAAGGACAAAATTAAAATTGCTGGATGTTCCTATATTTAAAAATTCTATGGTAGAAAAAAAAGAAAACTTGAAGAGATGGATCTTGTTAAGTAATGAGACCTTGTTTTCTATGCAAGGAATAAAAACCAGAAAAAAATCCAGATAAAATAGGCAGGTATTTTAGGTTTTACAACTCCTAACAAAATGTTATTTCACATTTTTAAGCAGTATTTACACATAATTGTCTACTAAAAGAAATGGTGCAAAGTTTCCATGAAACAGCTGCCACTTCTACTTTTTCTAATACTTTCAGATTTCATTTTTAAATTTCTCCTTTTGAAAAGGGAGCCTTAAGAAGGCTCAGAGGGGGATCTCGTCGCTGTCTGCAATTCCCTGAAAGGAGGCTGTGGTGAGGTGGGGGCCCGTGCCTGCAGTGAGGGGACAAGAGGGAATAACATTAAGCTGAAACAGGGGAGATTCAGATCAGATATAAGAATAGATCTGTCACTGTTAGGGTGGTCAGACACTGCAGTAGGTGGCCCAGGAAGGTGGTGGAGTCACCATCCCTGGAGGTGTTCAGAAAATGTCTGTATCTGGCACTGGATGATATGGTTTAGTGGCTTAGGGCAGTGCTGGGTTGATGGTTGGACTTGATGACCTTAAAGGTCCCTCCCAGTCTTGATTATTCTATGATTCTATGAAAACACTTACCTGAGTATTGCAGGACAAACAGGCTGGACTTTGTCTTTCAAATACATGGAAACAGCTTGGCACTTACATGGGCCAAAATACTTGGAAGTGTTTTCATTTCAGAGGTGGACTTTTTGAATGCTCATATAACAAGTGAGGCAGAGTCAGCCCTAATATTCTACCATGCAATAATATACCAGGAATAAAGGGTCTGTGGCTACACTAACATTTGAACTGTCTCTCTGGTATGAGACCAATTATCTAATTTAATGTTTCTGGTTATTCTGACATGTCAAATAAATGTGAAATGGTTGAATTGATAGAACTATCAAGACTATTGTTTTTCAAAAAAGAGAAGGACAGTAAAAAGATGAAGGAAATAGCAAAAAGAGAATAGTAAGCTACTCATAAATGTACATGTCCAATTCAGCATTTTGACAAAAAGTTGTATGAGATTTCATTCTCTGGGTGGCCAGGAGCTTTGCCACACTCCTCAGTGTGTAAATTCTGAAACAGGCCCACCTTTTTCTCAAGAATTTTCACCTGTTCAGGTGCTCCTCCATTACTTGACATAGAACAGATCTTGCCCTTCACATTCTTTTAAACTTTTAAACCATGAGAGAGACTATGACTCTGAGAGTCTGGCAAAAAGGCCTTACATCATTCTGTTTCCAGAATCTGTCCTAATTAGCACGGTGTTTCCACACATTTCTTTAGTAAAGCTGCTGGTGTCATCAGCCTCTCAACAAGAGATACCTATGGATCTCTTCACAACCTATCAAGTTTTCAGTAGTAACTGCTATTTCATAGTACTCCACAGGCTTTTATCATGATCTTAAAGCCTATGTTTCTCCAATTATTGTCTCAGTTCTTGCAAAAATAAATCAGTAACTATTTTTAGACTTCTTATGCATAATATTTTGGGACCACAGTGGGTGAAGAAGAGACCTTTGAGTAGAAGACTTGGGCAACAATTTTGTCTTTCACTTTTAAACTCTTTCTTAACACAAACTTAAACCAACTAATCTTATAAAGAAGAATTGTTTTAAATGCCTTCAGAGGAAAATCAGGGAAATGGTCCTACCAAATGACAATGAGAACTTTGCCTGCAGGAATGCAGCCATCACTTTGGTAGGGCCTGCACAAGTAGTATGCCAAGACCAAAAAAAGAAATCAACCCCACCAAACTTCTTTAGAATTCAGAAAGAAATTTTCCCCCTCTATATAGAAGGAAACCTCTTCGAGCCCTACCTCCTTAAATGATAATGCCTTACAATCCTTATTTTCTACTTCATATGCACCTAAGTCTTGTACATACATATCTAAATATTTACATATAAGCATCCCCATTATTTCAAATTCAATTTTCCCCATGGTTTTTGGAATTCAGGTGATTCCAAAACTTGACTTTGAAGTTGCTACAGGAAAGGGCAATTCTAACATCAGAAGCACACTGCTAAATCAGTAAAAGAGCCTAAAATATTCATAGTAAATAGCACAAAATGTCTCCAGAAATGCCTACCTTTTTGTCAGTACAACATGGACTGTGTCACAAGCAGTAGAGTATTTTACATAGCCCTATTCTGTGATGCTTTCAGCCCATCAGTAACTGTGGTTAGAGCTTCATCCAAACCCTCATAGTCTCATTTTGCCAGTAGATGTGATTCCTTTCTTCCTCATGTCTGTCCCAGTTCTGCTTCTAGAAATGTTTAAAAAGTGGATTTAGGTTACTGTTCTGGATGGCTGTTTTCACCTGCATTATGGGAGACATAGACACACAAAGGGTCGACATAAAACACAAGCTGATCTGAACTACTTTGGTTTGTTTTTATGTGTATTTGTACTCTGTCATGCACACTGTTAAATGTTACTCCAAGGACAAAAACTTGAGTGGAAAAATATTCTGGTGCTTCATCCAGGAGCAGTGAGTGAAGGTTACCTCTGGTAGCTTTGAGCAAATAATTATTTCTTTGCCTGAGGTTTTTCGTCTCAACAACTGTGCAGTAATTCTTCTTTTCCCCTACAATTTTTTTTCTGGTTTTATATTCAGACAATGTAAGCTCCCAGTACAGGAAATTCCTTGCTGTGCCTTTGACTGGAACCAGTGTCTCACCTTCAACTTTCTGTGCACTCTGTGGGAATGACATTAAAATAAGTGCTAAAAAAATTTGGCCATCTCTGTTGAGGCCATTCAAACTAACATTAATTTTGGTTGTTTTTAGCTTTTTGGTTCAATTGTGCAAAGTGGTAATTTTAAATATGTTATTGCTAAATTATTTTAACAGTTCCTATATAAACATAACTAAGTACCATCTAAACAGCTAAACCACTGTTTTTCATTAGGTGCCTGACCAGGCGGGATTTCCAATAAGAACTGACGTTATGCTTCTGTTTGTGAAACAGACTGACAGTGTCACCTGTGTTGTCCCTGGGCTGCATTGCAAAGGCATATCTTTGTGTCAACAAGATGATGTGATCTGTCCTCATCCCTGATGCAAAAGTACTGGCAATGTGGGAGAACTACAGTTGGCAAAGTTAGAAGTCAACTCTGTGACTTTCATGTGGGGTCAGATGATGGGAACTGACAACTCATTTTAGACAAACAAAAGAAAACAAGTTTCAAATAGGCAATGTTTTTGACATAACCCCTATTGCTTGAGAAAAGCAAAACCTAATACACTTTCTGACCAAAGGCCAAATGCTGAGCCTTGGCTGCATATGCCTAATTTTTATTGTAATCAGCAGGAACTCAATGTGAGTATGTCGAAGGTCAAAACTGAACCCCAACTTCAGCTCAGATCAATATAACCATGTGATTTCGCCAGCTCCACCTAAGTGTAATAAAGTAGAACTCAAGTTATCATATCACTGACTAATACATTTCATGTTTAAGCAAAGACACAGAACTTGAAATTAATGGCAGTCCAAGAAAATGAAAGTCCGTGTAAGCCACATAAGTAACTTGAGGTACAAAATACAAGCCCCCAGACATTTATCAAAGCGTAGCTTAAATGTTCTCTGCACAAGAGAGTACATCTGAAGGAATAAGAGATGTGCTGAGAAACCAGACATTAAAGCTGCAGAAGGAAAAGAAACTGATGGATGGATTTAAGTCAAACATGTCACCTCAACTACAGTGTGCAAGTTTAAAGAACAGCAAGCAATCTGATGAGTGCCACTGAGAACTGGACACTTGCCGTTGAATCCAAGAAAAAAGTACAAAGCCAGTTCTCCAGCTCTTTTTCCACTGAATGAAGTATTTTCCCTTTTGAAGCGCCTACTGCCTTGAATTAGCTTTACACCATCTACTTCCTCTGTGCCCACCATGACATGAGACTACAATGAGTCTTCTTCCAGAACATCACAGGTTTCATTCCATGCTCTGTCGTGGCTGTCCCTTAGGAATATGACTGTATGAGGTGCAGAGTCTGACGTACAACATGAGCTAAATCTCCAGGCACTCTGCTCTTAGCAATGCAGGTTAGGAAATCCAGGCCACTTCTAACTCTGTTCCAGCAGAAGCAACACAGGACACCTCCTCAAGCTCTGGTCATGGCTGAATGCATCCTTTGAAGGCAGACAGGCATTAACTGTTATTAAATTTAGTTTTTTAATAAGTAATTCCTGTCTCACACATACAGTCTGTACACACAGATTCAGATACAGTTCTTGGGAGTTGGTTGGTTTATATAGACATAGATACAGTTGGTTGCATATAACCACCTGTCCTTAACTGACACATCTATCACTGTAACTATTTTTACATAAAAAAAAATCTTCCTTTGCCAAAAAAGTATTGATCATCCATTTGGGATGCATGATATGATTTATATTCTTAGAACATGAAAACATAGCCCTCAGAACCCTCCCAATTTGTATTTCTGTATCTATTCAGTTTAGCTGAGTTTATATATTCAGAAAGTTAGAGAGTAGAAAACTAGTAGAGCCAGGGAAAATGTTAAATAAATCTGAAGTGTGTGCCTATTATGACACAGTTCTAAAATTTCTGCCTGTCCAAGGGGAGTGGAGATCATGCATTATAGTGTGATTATAGATATATATTCTCTATTTTAAACTGCATTATGATTTAAAATATTTTACTACTAGAGTAGAGAATCACACGTCTTAAACAAACCTGTCGTAGAGTAGGAGCCAATTGTAATTGTAATGTAATGTCTTCCAGGTGCTACTGTGCAATATTCCAGCAGACATTTCCTGTTGGCTGCTAGGATTTATGTTACACTTAACCTTGAGCTGTTCTGACAGTGCAGGGCCTGATTCCACTTCTTTACTCCGTCATTCTCACAGCAGTTTGTTGATACATCATCAACATGGCCCAGCATGTCTATCAGGGCTCTCCCAGAAGATGTTGAGCATTTTGTTTGCTCAGACAGCATGTCTGGCTCTAGAATTCCTTCTTCTGGCTTCCCTTAGCAATGTAAGACCTTTGGGATTTTATTCTTAGGAATTAAAAGAACTCCCAAGAAAAGTTATTGCATTTTGTGGTGACTTTTCACTATGAAACGACAATTTCTTTGTTACCTCCATATCGTCCTCCTTCAGTGCCCTGACTGTAACCTAAATATCCTATCTATTTGACTTAAAGGAAGGAATTTGACTTAATGCTAGCAAGTATGAGGTCACTAAGGAAGCAGAATCCTCTGTTGTGCCTCCATGTTAGCCTTGGCATAAGCACCACTGACTAGGAGAGAGAGGTGAGACAGAGGATCCTGTCAACTTGTTACATTTATTTGGCAGGTTTAAGCTCTGTAAAAAGATATAATCTGAAGATGTTCGAAAACAGTATGGTAGAACAGTGGATGAAAAACCTCTGTGTCTTCCATACTGGATGTGCTGCTTTGACAATCAATTTAAACATCCCACTCTTGCTTTGTTAGAGCTTTACCACAAAATCACATTCCCTCTCCTGGCTGCAGCCCATGATGCTTACAAAATTTCGTTAAGGCAGGAGAGGGTGGGAGGTGAGAAGGGAAAGAAAATAGCATAGAAAGTCAGGAAGAAAAAGNCTAGATTTTGACCTGACAGCACATTCCCACAGACCAAGACAGTGAAAAATAACTTACAAACCACATTAAGAGTGCACTTCAAAATGCCTGGCTTATTTTCCCTGCTTTTACTCCAGTGAGTTATTACTGGTCAGCATCCAGAAAAGAAGACACCCTCTTAACTGGAAAAGACCTTCAACCATAACAAAAAATACAGCTGCAGGCCAACTGGTGCTCTTCAGTGAGTAGTAATGCTACTTACAGGAGTAATGCAAAAAGTGGAAAAAATAGTATCTAATCAGAACTGTAGGGGGAAAAATGTGTCTGTGTGGAAAAAGGTAATTTCCAAGTTGAAAACTAACCAGGAAACAGGCTTGAAATAGTGGAAAACAGTAAACAAATTCCTGTGAGATGAACTAACATTGTGCCCTGCAATGAAAAGTAATTGGAAGGTAAAGAAAACAAGTGGTTTGGAGCCAGAACATAACAAAAACTGACATGGAGTCTCAGATCCCAGATAGCCCACACACTTCTGGTGCTAGGTACCTCTTGGAAGAACAGTCTGTCTCCTGTTTGACTCAGGAGAGTTCACAGGAATTTTTAAATCACAGCTGTCTCTGCTGAAGGGGATCTAAGAGATATAAAGAACATTGCTAAATTGGTGCTGGCCTGTCCAAATGCACAACCTCAAAAACCTGCCATTACATCACTAGGACAGAGAGAGATCAACACCATTGCATCCAGTTCTACATCTGTGGGGATCACTAGAAAAACTCAAAGTTTATTATAAAAGCACTTGTATGAAAAGCTATTCTGAACTTTGACATTGACTTACTTTGCAGATTTCCTGTCAATCCCATTTTAATATTTTTCCTTCAAGGTGATATTGCCTTTCTATAAAAGAATCCCACCTCCATCGAGAAATTAGTGGGTTGCCATCTTAGACATAAATTTCTTCTGAGATTTAGTCCTATGTGGTCATTATCTCCAAGCAGGAAGAGGTTGTATCTGCCTGAAACTTGTCCATCTTTTGCAATAGTGCTAGCTGGTCTAATGACTCTTGTGGTAGAAATTAATGTTTTCTTTTGTATGAGTCTCTGGAGCATTATTCTTATTAATTTATGAATTATAAAAATGAGTTACAAAACCTATCCCAAAGATACCACCCCCCCATCATGATTGTCTGTAAGTCAATTACCTTCCTTGTGCCTCATCTGGGAATGTGATGCCAGAGGATGAGTCCATGGAAACTACTGACATATCTGGAAGAGCCACTGGTAAAACGAGAAGTTACCTGAGAATTCAGCTGGCTTGTGAGATCCTGTGCCAACACACAGGTAGCTAGTACAGACTCTGTTCTCTAGGAGAAATGCTAACAAAGCTGCAGCAACCCAAAAGTGTTTAAGAGCCCAATGTGTAGCCCAGAATCATGCTCCACTGGGTGTGATGCAACAGATCTGTATCAATCAGCAAAAGAGGATTAGTTGAGATATATCCATGATTCATTCAAGTGAGATGGTAATACTGGCTTCTGTAACCCATGATGCCCCTACCCTAGCAAGCAAGGCCATGTACTTTGACCCCTGACAGGAACTTCATGTACTTATTAAACAAAAATAAATCTCTTCTCAGCACTCTTCCTGTTTGGTATAAGGTATTTGCATCACAATAACATGAGTAATAATAACACCGAGAAATCAGCATGGCTTTTAACTGCTAAGTCATTGCCCTTTCACCAATCAATAACTTCAGATCTCTTCTAAGGGTATGGTTTCTGCAGAGTCCTCAAGGGAATCTTGCATGTGGAAATCTTATGTGCTCCTAGGAAGCAAAAACTGTGAGTTGGTTGAAGAATTCCATAAAATGTTCTTTTGAGATGTGATTAGTGTAGGCAACTCTGGTCTTAGGACCTCATAATTACTTCCAGTACAACTGCTTGATCCAAAGTCATAATCTTTCCTTCTTTTTTGCATGGTCCCTCAACCAGGGCTATTCAAATTACCTTTATTTAAGCGTGGGATCATTTACATGAACCTAGAGTGTGGCATAGTAGGTAGGAATACCTGTGTGCTAACTTAATGCACTGTCACTTTTCATTAGTGTCCTGAAGCTGCTTTCAAGTCACTGTATTTATTTTACAACAAGATCAGGACATCTGTGTAGAGGATTAAGGTAACCACTAATATTTCCAAATTGTTATGTTGGTGAGTATACCTGGTACAACACCAAAATGTTTCTTTCTCCCCATCCTAAATCCGAAGGAGGAGATTTACAGTTTAGGTGGTTGCTGCTTCACTGTTTTTTGAGCTTGACTTTACTGGCACACTTTCCACCTTGCATCAAGAACAGCTGAAAGTATCCATAGCTCTTCATGAACTCTGGTGATTTATTGCTCTGCAGGTAACAAATCTGATGCTAATATGCATAACCTTAATATGCAAGGCTGCAGAGTGTGGTGGCTCAGAAGCACCTTCAGCCTACGAGTAGGCTCCAGCCTTTGACACATGTATGTTCAGATAGACAGCTGAAGGTAGCAGCTGTTTGACCTGTCCATTTCAAACCACTGGTGAATCTTGGTCCTGATTGCTCCTCACTGAACTGTACAAATGTCTTCACACAGCTAATCCCAGTGAAGCTGCAGTCCATGGCAAAACCTGAGCTTTGGAATCTCTCTGGTTAATGGTATAGCTGGCTTTCAACAGGGATTGTAAACACAAACTAGTGGCACTGGGAAAATGCAGTTATTTGCTTCATTTTTTTTCAAGTGACAGTGAGATATCCCTTACAGATAGAGAGCAACACCTGTTTCAGAGAAATGCCTTATAATTAAGGTAAGCATTTAATGTTACAGTTACTCCATGACTCACTCATCTTGGGATCTGCTTAACTAGCTGTTCTGCAATTGAAAATAAGGGAATTCCAAAGGCAAGTCAATATTTGGTCTTGTTTTGTTTAGGACCAGCTGGTTGCCAAAACCCCACCTTTATTTTAGTATGAGTCTGTGGAAAGAATTTTCCATTTGTTTTGTATAATTTTCAGCTCTGTGGAAACGACCAGCACAAGTGTTTGGGAATTTTTGATTATGAAAGTTGCTTTTATTGAATGTTAAGGTTGTGACTTCAGAGTCAAAAATTACTACTAAATATCTAACATTATTTCTTTTGGAAGTGGGTTTTCTCTCTAAAGGTGCATTCGATATTTCTCGGTCTTATTTTCAACTTTAGTCTTTCAATAGAAGGGCAAGGTAACTGAATGATACATCATAGAGTTGGAGAATGGCCTGGGTTGAAAGGGACCTTAAAGATAATCTTGTTCCATACCCCCTGCCATGGGCAGGGACACTTCCACTAAACCAGGGTGCTCAAATCCCTGTCCAGCCCAGCCTTGAACACTGCCAGAACTGGGGCATCCACAGCTCCTCTGGGCAATCTGTTCTATCACTACTGTTCCTGGTGAAGAGTCCCTCTTTGGCTTCCCTGGAGGCCTTCCCTGTAGGCTTCAGATACTGGAAGATTGCTTTGAAACCTCCCCCTTCCCCCTCCCCTTCCCTTCTCTGTATTTTTTTTAGGCAGCAACAGGAATTGAAAACTAGCACAGGGTTTGCAGCATTTTTGTAGTGCTATCTGCCCTGTCTGACAGAAGGCCACCAATTTCTCCGTGCTCAATTCCCTTCTAATGAAAGAACTTTGTATTATTCGCCTGCTACAGACTGGATAATATAGGAATAAAAACTTTCAGGAGCTCAGATGCTGAAGCAATTGAGGCTGTACAGGTTACTTAGGCAAAATTTAGCTCATTTTGTGTACGACAGTCTAATTCTCGCTAATTCACACTCTAATGCCTATTACATTCTTCCAGGAGTCAGAGAGGAATGGAGCAAGAGACATCACATTGCATATAAAAAAGCAACAGTAATTTACAATTTTGTACTTTCTGCAATTCAATTTCATTGAGAACCTTGAGGTTTTTTCCTACCTGGTTTAAGAAATTTTACATTTGGAATACTACAGTGTTTTGCAAAATGCCTTAAACACTCTAGAACTAAAAATTTCAAGTTTGGGAGTCTTAAAATTACTTCAGTTGTTGTTTCAAGTGCTTTGTGCCAACAGAGCAGGGGCCAGAACTCATATTATAAACCTTAGCACAAGGTTTTCATTTTTGCAAGATATCAGGACCTTAAAATAGGTAGAACAAATTAAGGGACCTTCTTAATCTCTGTCTACATAGCAATGAAGCAACAAAGTGAAGTCCAAAAGGAGAGATGTGTGCTATTTTTTAACTGATGCAATGATGTAGGAAGAAGCTTTTCCTCTCATACTTGCCTGTTGTCTGAAGACTCTAATTCTGAATGGTGGACATGACACACTGACTGTTAAAGCTTTTCTCAAGCACTACCTCTTCGCTCATGTTCAGGGAGGGACATAGTCCGAAGTCTCAGGTAGTACATGTAGCCAGAATTAAACATTCAGTCCTAGCAACAGCTGTTTTAATCAGTGTAAAACATTTTAATTTGGTTGACAACAGCAGAGCTATTCCAACCTCTACTGGATAAAGAGCTAGTCCAAGAAGATGATAAGGTTTCCTCTAGTGTCTGAGTTTAAACAGGACTATTTTGCACATTTCTTATAAAGCAAACTTTTTCAAGTGCCCGTCCTTATGCTTAAGACATGCACCTTCAGCACCATGCACTGAGTGAGTGATCAGCAGGAGGTTCCAAGCACCTGGTTCCAAGCACTCACACAGCAGTTTTGTAATTCTCTTGATAGCAAAGCTGTATGCCTGCCTGCAGATTGAAACAAGGGAAGAAGCATTTTTCGGCAATCTTATTTGATCAGAGTGCTCATAGTCAACAGAAGATGTGTTGCTGGGGTATCTTTTTCAGCTGGGGAGGAAAAAGGAGGTTGCTTTTTCTGATTGTGGCTCTCAGAGCTTCCCAAGACAGTGATTAACAATGAAAATCAAATGCTTTGCATTCACAATATGATTAAAAAAACCAAAACAAAATAGAAATAGAAACAAACAAAAAAGAAAACTAAGAGATCCTGAGGATCTGATTGTGAATACTGAGTGGGAGCAGAGAACAAGATGTAGCTGTCTTTTGCAGCAGCAGTTTTGCTTTCTGTTTAGGGAATATGTTTTTCTCATGGTACCTTTGTGATTCATGTGATTCATGAATCTCAGGGAAACTGGCCAGAGAAGGGTAGCATGTGCCACACAATCCTCTTATGCTGTTCCTCTAATCATTATGAATTAAAGAAGCAGGTTAATGATGTTTCATCTCCTAAAAAATACATTAATTCACATGTAATCATCATGTTTTAAAATGTTTTTCATCACCACTGATCACAGGTCAACCAGTCACCTAACTAAAACTGGGAGAAAGCACAGGGGCCTGAAAGAGTAGAATAGGTATGAAAAATAAACCAAAGCAGAAGTCACTGAACAGCATATACACCTTATCTTTGTGGTTCAGGAAAGATTTTTTTCCTACTGGGAACTGAAGTGCAGATAGAGGTGGTTTTAACATTATGTGTTCTTCTCGACCTGCAATGAGACAGGAAGGAGGTACACCTTAAAGGTCAAGAAGTAAGTTTTAAGAGAAAATAATACAGTTATCTGTCTGTACCAAAGGTTTCTAGTGAATTAGAGAAAAAGCAAAGAGGAGACAGATCTGGAAAAGGCATAAGATATTTCATTACTTATTAAAAAAACCCCTCAAATGTTTTTTGTGTGGCATGCACAAAAGATCAATTACGTCAGAAGAATTTGTCTATCCCTATTTTGGGGGTCATTCATCCCTGAAGAAATTCACCGTAGTGTTAAACACCACAGGGTTCAAAGGTTTGAGAAAAAAATATTGAATAAAGCTCCACAGGAGCTACAAGTGTCAGAACTAGTCTTGAAGACCTGCACAGTTGATCCATGGTGGTTTTGTTTCCTTTACCAGACACAGTGAATGGAATTACTCTCCATTCACAGACCATTAGACTCTGACATTCAAGGACAGTGAAATCTTTCATGAGCTAAACTGGCAAGAGCAGAGTATATAGTATGGTTGAAAAGCACTCAGCTTCTGCTTGATTTGTTCTGTTTGTCTCTGCAAACAGTCACTGTAGGCAGGTCACCTCTTTTACCCTTGGGAAGGCTATATTCTTGCAACACAGCTTTCTCTCAGTCATGAGAGGAGTGTGAAAAAATAACCACAGGGATTAGCTGGTGAATAGCACATCTTGTATCTTTGTGGTTTAAGGAAAATAAACTGTAATGAAAGAAGGGTTATATATAGTGTGGATCTTGATTCTGCTGTGTTCCTCTATACATCAGCAATGGACAATGATGAAGAATGTTTAAACATCAAAAGACCCAGCTGTCACCCAGGCTTAAATAACAGATTGAACTGATTTGTTTATGCCAAGATTTTGTAGTGAGTTAGACACAAAGTAACTCGAGGCTCAATTATCCACAAGAAACTCCTTAGGCAGCGAGGTGCCTGCCCTCTTTGAGCAACAATTTCTGTTAAAGGCTTTAGAGGTCCCAGATCTCACCGTATGGAGAAAGAGCTGCTCACTTGCTGGTTATATGTAAGTGAACCTCCCCTCGAACATGTCCATAGTTAAATAAACTGAGATAGCATTTCCATTCCTGGGGAGCCCCCGTTGACATAGTTTCCCTTGCATATGGCATATGCCTTCCCAGTGACTCTTTGCTGTAGAGCCTTCCCATCTAAAACACGTCTTTGATAAACAGTTCCTCTTCTTGCTAAATTTTTAATAGTAACACCCCAAACCAAACCCACCATACCCTTGGAATTTGCTGAATTTAGGTAAATAGTGCACTTCACTCCACTCCTGGCATTACTTTGCCTCCTCCTGTCTTTCTGTCGCAGCTCCTTTACTGAAGTCTTGGTTAATGGATCAAATCATATCTAGGCTGAGTTCCTCCTGCTGTTACCAGCCTGAATGATTTGAGGCAGTATCTCTTACCACGTAAGGATCTTAGCAGTAACCCAGGTAAATGTTAAACTCTCTTCAATTTACAGTGACACAGCTCAATAGCACCTTCCAGGTGAGAGCATATGAAATGCTAAACATCTGTTCATTGCCCAATGAAAGCTGATTGTCAGCCCACAGCATATTGCCACCCCATCATAGTTAACACTATTCCAAAGCTCAGGTGCATTCTAGAAGATTTAATATCTCGGGTGTTCAGCCATAATAGTGTGCAAATACTACTTTGTTATTACTGTTTTCTGTGTTTTTAAACCAGCACAAGTTGTATGAATATATTTGTGTAAGTGAAAAGGTGATTCTACTTCTCATTATATTACTTGATATTTGTTGAAGAAATAGTGGTTTTAGTAGGTAGTAGCTTTATGCTTGTGCTGTTCAGAGCACTTGATGCATAGCTGATGCTTTGGAAGTAGCAAAGGTGGTGGCTGTGGTGTGTGTTCTAAGGACTCTGGACCCAATTAAACATTTCTCTTGAGGTTTCCTGTATTTGTGCCCTTTTTGTTGGGCAGGCTATCTCCCATATGTTGAGGTGTAGAGGACATAAATACCTGGTAGGTACCTTATTTTGAAACACTAAAAATCCTGTATTATTCTATGCAATGTATGGTTTCATGTTTACCATTGCTGAACAGTATTTTGGACAACTTGGGTAGATTGTCGTTATCACTCCTGCCTGTCTGGGGTTCTGTGTGTATGGATCCTAGTACAGCTGGCTGCTGTCATTGCTACTGTGCCTTCTTGGCTGTCTGATTTTCCATTTCCCCTGGCCTGACTGAACATGTGGTCTACAAGCTATAGGGTTTGTTCTTTAATTCTACCTAGTAAGCAAAAGCCCAATGAATATGCTGTAATTGAAGTTAGCTAAATGAAACTGATAATTTTCTGTGAGAAAGGTGAGGAGCACAAAAGGCACTGTGTGGAAACTAAAATGCGAGACATTTTGTCTAAACATAAGCTTTATTTACAGTGAGGGTGATAGAACACCAGAAGAGTGTGCTCAGAGAGGCTGTAGTGCCTCAGTCCTTGTAGATACTCAAAATCCAACTGGACATAGGCTGTAGGTGACCCTGCACAAGCAGGGCAGCCAGACTGCCAGCCTCAGCTCATCTCTGATGCTGTGACTCTTCCACAACAAGGCATTGGTTCATTCTAAAACAGTTACGCTGCTCAAACATTTTCTGAAAATTTGACACAGCCTCCCTGGAAATGGGGTGTCATAAAGTAACTATTTTCTGAGTCATCTAAAACCAATAATGCTAAAATTTAAACTGCTGTCCGACTAACCAGCAGTCACCTACTAGACTAGGAGAATCGCTACACATTCCCTGCTTAAGAATATGTAATTAACTGCATTAAATAAATAGGATAGCCTCTGTGCAGCCAGCTTTGCTGATTTTTATATATTTAATTACAGTTAACTCTTTTCAAGAAGGTTCTTTCCCTGTGACTAAATCTGGAGGATAAAACTAAACATCAGCACACTCAGTGGCAGAATTCCCCCCTAACTTAATTTGAGTCAGGATTCTTTGCATGTTTGAAATACCTCCAGCTTTTAAAAGTCTTTTCTAGCAGTGTATTACTTGATTTAGATTGAGAAGATTTAGATGTTCATGAAGAATGTGCATTTTGGTAAAGTGTGATGAGTATTTTAGTTACCATGAGAAAAATGCTGAAAACTCTGAAATCTGTGCACAAATCCAGTTTTATTTCAGTTTTCTTCTTCATTAGCTACACAGAATACTTTGGGAACCTGACATTAGCTGAATTAAGTATGATTAGTCTTCTTAAAAGCCAAATCTCTATGCAATCAATTTTAAAAATCATCGTGCATGAAGAATCTCTCTGTTCCTATTTAAAACAAGATCTGACAAATCAAATTGTAAAAAAAAAAAAAAAAAAAAAAAAATGCACAAAACTATCAAGATGGCCTAGAGCATTAAAACCTAAAAGACTTAATTAAAAAAAAAAAAAAAAAAGGAGCTGCTGTTAATTGTATCTACTGTATTACCCATAGATACAAGTGACTGGAAGCTTAGAAGTTTATATAGCTACTAATTACATTGAGAGCATACATACCCATAGTTCTATTGAGAACTGTCAAATGATATTTTAAAAACCCTATTTCTGATATCCAAGGTGGAGCTTAAAAGGCGCTAGAATTAGAAGACAAGCTATTTAATTCTAACAGAAGCCTAGGAAAAGGCATCTAACCTCTGAAGCAGGTTATGGCACTGGTTAGCTTAGTGTCCCATAATTGGCGTTTGCTCGAGGAAACTGCGCGCGCTCTGGAGGCTGCCCTAGTGTGCTCCAATGGACAAGGTACTGAAATTGGTCTGGCTGTAACCTTAGCCATGCAAGTCTTCCATCCCCAGTTAAACATTCAGCAGGTCTTACGCAAAAGCGTGCTGGTGCTTCTCAGTTGTTCTCCTGCGGCACTCCTGTTGCCTAAAAGGAAAGAGGAGAGGTTGTTGCTTTAAGGAAAGAGATGGTCACTGCCTATTTCATGGTCTCATCAAGGACCTTTGTTCTCAGAGTAGCTCAGCACCTTAACATACTTGGAGCATGTCTTTTCAGTGCTTCTTGCCAGAGTTTTGTAAAAGGCACTACGTGCCTGACAAAGTCACACTGTCCTGTGGGTGACCATGAGTAAGCCCATGGCAGAAAGTGTGTAACTGAGGAGTGCTTCCTCCTTCAGGCTGTCTTCTCTCCCCAGTAGTCTGCTCTACTTCATTTCAACAGCTTGGAAGCTTGGAAGACAGGCTGCAAAGAGATACTGCTTCCCCCTGCAAAATTCCTGGCAGAAGGAACTGGTGTGCTGTGACACCCCAGACAAAATCAGTTTTCCCTCAGTGAACTTTCTTATCACAATTCTCATGCTTTGTACCTGAACCATGAAGTTACTCCCATGGGCAAATCCTTTGACACACTTAATATTTTTATTATTAAGCCTAATAACTTATTGTGTATTTCCTGGAGAGCTAGTTAATTAAGACTTTATCATGGCCAGAGGCCAGAAGTCACTAGGGATTTACCTATGTGTTTTACCTGTAAAATAATTAAGACAAAGAGGAAGCAATGAATATGCTTTTGCTAGGCAGATCTCACTCATAAAAGATACACAAATATACTTTATACTACTCTCTTGGTATTTATGATTTTTAAATCTCTGCCTGCCTATGTCCTTCTGTGATCTGGTAAGCAGAAGAAAGTTTGCTTTTCCAGTCAGCTATCCAGAAACCAAGTCACTGAGACCAGAAGATTTTTGTAACATGAAGGCATTTCAGGCAGCTAGGTGGTCCAGACTTGCTAGCACTTTCTTCCTTAATGGAATTCCATTTACAGGAATTCATGAAAGAGACCCAGTGATTAAAATTTAGCTCTTTCCTGTAAGCCAGATCCACTTTCCCACAAATGGTAAAAACAGTGCCAGATGGTTACAGATCAGAGTAGAGAAACTGTCCAAGTCAAAATATCTAGTCTCACTTGCTATCTTATGTACTTCATGTTCAATAAGGATTTAAAACAAAAAGGAAACAAACAAACACTGAATCCTTGCATGAATTTTGTTCAGAATTCTTCCACATTAATTACTCTTTAAAATCTGAACTGTAAATTCAAATTTACTTTCTCAAGGACCTTTCAAACTTGGCAAGGTCAAAATTTGTGTTTCAGCTGTTTGGTAATGCGACAGGCTTCAAAGAAATAATTTACATGGTATTTGTCAACTATATAAAACTTCAAATTGATCTGACTAAGGACTCCCTCTAGGAAACTCCTGAGCACTTAATTTCTGGCTTCAATGAAAAATCGATGTGTTCAGTGTTGAACAAAACTAAACAGTGTTTGAACCTCTGTGGCTGAACATTCAGAATCAGTCTTTTCTCCACATGTGAGTAGTTATTTTTCCCAGTGCATTGAATAGTGCTGAAACCCTGTTAACCTCTCCCAGATGTCCTAGCTTGGTTGCCCCAAAAATTAGTTCAAGATTTCTTTCCTATCCAAATAAAATCTCATGCCATTGCTCAAGAATACAGACAACCAGCCTACTCTCACCCTCAGAGCAAGTCTTACTCTGTGAAAATCATGATTGTGAAGAACTGAATTGACTAAAGAGTTATTTAAAATAAGCTACACGGTTTAAAATCTCTTGAAATGTGATCCTTTTTGGCAGAACAGTTCAGGCAGGAAATGTTACACCTGACTAAAGCTGGCCAAAACAATGTAGCTACTTCACATTTTCCATTGACTAGGTTGCATTTACCATCATACGCTGCCTGAAGATGCTTAACTAGTAGCAGATGTCTCATTAATCCTCCTCTCTTCTCAGAACTGATCTCCTGATGTGACAAAGGAGAGGTAGACTACAAAACGGGGAACTCAACACAAGGGAAGTGAAACTCGACCAGTCAGACAGTACTTGTTAACAGGTTTTATCTGATCCTAGACAGGGATGGCCCGGGAAGGGCAGAGGTGCTGATCTTTCTGCCTGTCCCAGGGCAGTGTCACTGCAGCCTGTGCAGGCAGCCCCTTGTGCCCGTCCCCACAGGGCTCAGAGCCCAGGGCCAAGCAAGGAGCGTCTCGTCTCGTACTTACACAGACAGTCCTTTCTCCATACTGGCTGTAGAAGGTCATTGTGACTTTGTGCTTGTGCCCAGTCCTCTGATCAAAGGTGTTACAGGTGTCGAAGGGCGGGCTGTACAAATGCAGACTAACAGCAGGCTCTGTGTGGCTTATGTTCTCCACACGGTGCAGGCCAATGGAGTCTACAGCAGCAAAGGCACAAAATGAGAAGATGTGTTAGCAGGACTATCCAATGAGATCTCAATTGCCTGGAAAAAATGCTTTTTAAACTGTAACTCATAAGCAATTAGGCATGCCCACACTTCTATGGGCAACAAGTAACTCAGTACAAGGAATTTGACTTCTGTTCTCTAGCACAGATTCCTAAATCTACACTGGTAATTCAAAATGTGTTATTGCCTTCCAGTTCATGTAATTTCTAAATTGTCCACCACAGACTAAAGGCCAACCAAAATCCCACTAAAATTAAGGAAGACCATTTCTGTAAGTAATTTTCTAGCTCTCATTCCCAAAGGACTTCAGGTTCATTTACTTTCCTAGGAGAGCTGTTGCTATACATGATCCAGAAGCAGGAAAAGGACAAAAGCTTTTGGTGTTGCTAATTCTTCACAAGTAACAAGGATGTCAGTCACAATAAAAGTCAGCTACATACATTTGGGGCATGGACTTATGGGCAGAGATGTGGTTGTCTTCTACTGCAGGCATCTGTTTCCTAATTAATCCTTCCAGTTTATTGGTTCGGGTTCCATTTGTTTGCTCTTTCCAATAAGGTGACTAATCAATAGTGACTGGCATACTTCCAGTCATGACTGAGTAGTAAGCATAATTGAAGATGTAGTAAAACAAAGCACTGTATGTTGTGTGGTCACTCTGCACTGGTGGAGTAGGAATCAAGCTATTACATAAAAATGTAAGGCATGAAGAATCACATCCGTGAAACAAACCATATCCATTCTACACTAAAATGGAGGTTTTGAGTTACTTAAGAGAGACTTTGAATTTAAGTTTATGACCCTGCTGTAAAAACAACTCAGGCCTTTGTACTTGAATTTGTTATATAATAGCTGGACCTGTATTGCGCAACATAGCCGTGGTACCCTGAGAGTCATGAGTGCACTCTTAACTCCAATTTAAGCCCTAAGTGTTGTTAACATACTTTATCTAAACAGAGGATGTAGCAGCTGGGGGGGAGAGTCCTAAATCTGTGCTCATCTAAGGGGAAATTCAAATAAATACAGTTTAGTGGGCTCTAACCCTTACACACAAAGCAACCAAGAAGCACGCAGTAGAGTCGTGAAGGCACTTGCTATTGATGCAGTTATGGCAATCAACACACTGTCAGTGTTTTCCTTCTGCTTGTTTAACGCGTTACTTTCAAACCAAAACATCTGTTACGAAACATGGCAGAGAGCCAAACAGCCTCAGAGAACTGGATACCAAATTTGTTTTAAACAACTAAGCTTTGGATAAGATACACACAGTCTGCAATGGTTTGCATTGGAAAGAACTGCATATGTAGGAAAACCTGACTGAGTTTGAGAACCCACATCCCTGGCATGGGAGCATCACCAGATGTGTCAAGCCCCTTCTTGCATTTCCTGCCCTATCAGTTTTGTGTTTTCATTTAGCATGGCAAATGCAGAGAGCTGCAGAACACCAGACTTGCTCCCCAGTGCCCTCACCCTGGCTAAGTCCATAACCCAACATGAGGCTCCTCTAGTTGGGAAGATCCCAAGGTCAGCCCCACAAGGTGTGTTATCCAGTGTTTAACCTGTGATGTAAAAGGCAGGTGACCTCCTTCTCTGCTGCTTCACCTTTGTTCTGTTGAACTCAAGGTGGTCCAGCACGCTGTGCATTGTCTTTCATAGCACCAGCACACATTACACCCAGATGGCAACTCCAGGATGGCCTCCAGCAAAGCACAAGGTGGTAACAGCTAAAGATACATGTGATGGTGGCATGGATTTACGACTTAAAGAGCCTTACTGATGGAGTCTTAGTCATTCTCAACATGGTGCATTTTTTTGGGAATTTCAGTTCTGCTCACACTGCACTTCAGCACTACAGTCTTTTTTTGATTTAGATAATGAGTGGCACTGTTACAGGTTTCTGTTACTGGCTCATCAATTTATTTCATAGAGAGCTTTTATATTTTCAACATAGATTTTCCATGACTGAGCAAAAGGATTTTTTCTTTGGGGGGGGAGGGCGGCGGAAGCCACAAGATGATCAAGGTATCTAAACTTGGCTTCTCTTATTTCTTAGAAAATGCTATTCAAGTTTATGTTTATAATCAATTTCAGATAATCATCAGGGGCACAGTGCTAAAGGCTGCTTGGGCTAGAGGAGATATCCAGTATATTAAATTATCAAAAAATTGCTGCAATTAAGAGTGAGATAAAAGCACGTTTTTGTTGCGGAGGTTTGTTTTACTGAATCTAAATATAGGTTTGTGCAGAATCTAAAGAATTCCATTCTTAAACTGTGCATAAAGCCATCAGTATTATACTGTTAAAGGTAGGTAACTAGAGAGCACATGAACTCTTCTTTTAGGAATAAGATTAATGGACAGATAGTTAAAACAAGCTTAATAGCTTACCATTAATATAGGCACATTGATTTTCCCTCAAAACTCGTTCTGATTTCTTAGTCATTTCACCATTCCCCTTTTTCTCAGGCCATTCAAACAGAGTCTCCTTTAGATTTCCCTGGAGGATCTTCATAAAGCAGTGTGAGTCAGTGTGATCATGGATACTGCTGTATATGTGAAAAGAATAACCAAACTCAGTGTGATAGGCATTTTTAAATTCAGTGCAAGACAGACAACTTTGCATATTGTATTGGGACAAGGACTTAGAATGAAATTCCATTGCACAGGGGACATACATAAAGAGATGTCTACTTAAAACTGCTACTATAGAAATATATTTAGATAGGCTCACATGCAGCAGGATTTGGAGAAGAGTCAGATATTGGTCTAATTATGAATTGACATGGAAAAATACAAAGGAAGACTGGAGAAAGGAGTAGGGCTGAAAATATCTTCAGAACATGAAAAGTCTTGTGGGCCATGAAACAAAACAGTGCTTCCACCACGATCCCAGGCAGAGGCTGGTATAATCATGCAAGGTATTATCTTTGCAAATCCACCATGCTCGCTCCCAAAACATGAAGAAATTAGCTAATTCTGCTTAATTTCTATGGCCCCTGTACTTCTGGGATGCACAGGCACTGTCAAAGAAAAAAATGCTGTACTTCTCACTCTGATAGTACTAAGTACAACCAGCTATAATAAGCTGTTAATTTTACTGGCATTTTAACGTTAAAACCCAACAGAATCTAGCAGGATTTGTTTGCTTTCTTTAACTCTCTTCTTGCTCTGAAGTATGCTCTAATTGCTACATTTAGAGATTACATATGTTTTAGATATTTAGCTTAGTATTGGATTAATTTTTTCAAGCACAGGATTAACTGTTATAGAAGTAAATGCAATTAGGACAAAGGGAGAGCTCTCCACTCATCAGAGGCAAGGGAGAAGAGGGAATTTGACCCTCCGAAGTACAGCACTAAGGAGTTTCAATCAAAACCTTGGTACTTGTACATTACTGTTTTTAGTAAACAAATATTAGGACTTTTTTACAAACTGAGATGCCAAGAGAGCAGAGCTTGCTTCAGGCAAATGCCACTTTGTCATGGTCTTTCCAAAAAACATGAGAATCTGATCCTCCTCTTGTGTGTTGACATAAATTACAGGCTGTTTGGGAATAGCCCAGAAGGAGTAGAGGTAGTGAGCTCAGTTCCTATATTGCTCTGAGTATCATGTTACAGCATCCCCTAAAGAATACTGTAAATGCTCAATTGCAACACACAAAAAACCTGTTCCAACATCTCCTTAGGTTTTCTATTTAGGTGTGAGAATATTCAGTCAAAACCTGCATATTTTGCTATTTCAGTTTTTTGCTTTAGCCCACACTCTGTGAAAGACCCTCCAAGAGACAAATCCTGGCCTCACATTGGGTAGGATGAAACAACCAAGTGTACAGTCCATGCACACAACTCAGGAGGCCACATCAGCAGTATAGTCAATTTTGAAGGAAGAGATGGGATGTATGACCTACAGAAAGCCAAGCAGTTCTGGAAAGGGGCTCCCTCCTCGCTACCTGCAGTCCTAATCCAAATCTACTTTTCTCATCTTGCCACAGAGGCAGATTGAAACACCCTAAGAAAACAAAGAGTATTTAAACTGCACCTAGTCCTGCTTCTGAGGTTGGGTGTTTATGGGTCTGTTCTATGGGACAGGTTGAATGGGGACAGGTTGAATATCAATCCCTGTATCTCTGGGACTAAAAACTTTTTCTGAAAGAAGGGAAGCTTAGGTTTTGTAGAAAAACAGATCATTTATGAAAGAATGCTTTAAAAAGGGCCATGAAGTATAAACTTGCTAAAGTTAAAGCAGATATTCAGAACTGCTGTACTAATAGGAGAGTTCTGCACTGCTTACTTTCCAGACACCTTCTGATAGCTTCCACAGGGTTGATTTTTTTCCCTCTATTTTATATGACAGTGAAAGTTATGGGGGATTTATATGTTTGCTAAAATCATAGTCTTTGAATACGAACCTGCCATGACCTTCACCCCAGCACAAGATCATCAAGTTGAACTTTCCATTTCCGTTGTCCACAAGATTTCTTGTATACCTGAAAAACAAAGTGTTTGCTCTTTTAATATGCCTATAAAAGAGAAGATTATACAAATATGTTTATGAAAGAAGGTTGTGATGTACAAACCCCCATTTTCTTCTGTTTTCTTGAAATCTGAGTTTTACTTAGAGGAAAAGAATTTATTTATAAGTTTGGCTTTTTTTTGGTAAGGGTTCTTTCTCTGGGAAGGAAAAGGAAAGACATGTCTAATATTTTAGAATCATATTTCTTTTGAGTTATGTAGATGATTGGAGTTTGGGAACTGTGAGTCAGACTAGAGTGGTAGACAGGATCAAATCAAAATTGTTATTCAATGAAGTCACTTCAGCAGCTGGCTTATAATTAGAAACAGAGAACTGCAATGAAACAAGAAAAATAAATAGTTACATTCTTCCACAGTTCCTTTTCTAATATTCTTGGCTTTCCTTCTCTGAACTCATTTGTACAAAGCCAAAATAACAAAGAATGAAGATGTCAGACTTCTGTACATGGTCCTCCCACTCTGTTCCTGAAAGTTCCATGTCTCGAATTGTAGCATTGTTGTATGGATAAAGCACCTGTGAGGGAAATTTTGCCAGCATCTACTTCTAAACAAAGTTTATCAGAGCAAATATTATTTTAAAATAACATTGTATATTTGTTTCCTTTTACTCTCCTATAAGCCTCCCCTGAGCTACTGATCATCTTCTTGAAAAGTTCACTAGAGAAGGGATTTGGATTTTGCTTTTTTGTTTCCCATAGTGTATCTCTTCTGATCTGGGGCTGATGCTATGGTACAAGTAGCTCAGTGGGACCTTCAGACTTAATTTTAGCAGTAGTCATGAGTATTTCCACTTTGCCAAGTAAAGAAAATATTTATGCCTACAATGGTACACCTCAGTTTCACCTGCAAAATGCAAGCAAGGGCACATAGAAAGTGCACTGATGTCAATTGAATGCTTTCAAATTAGTATTTCCATAAGACCACTCAGTTTTACTCAAGAAAGGATGCTCAAAAAAACTACATCCAAAGCAAACGTGTGTGTCTATACACTGTCTCTCACTGCAAACACAACCTCTTCATATATTAGGTAGAACTATTTTTCCTATGATGTCAAAAAATAAGTAATGAATGCTGGCATTTGACAGGACTTTGCAATTGGTGTTATTTCTGTACAGGTCTGTCTGGACAAAAATAAATATATAAATAATGAATAAGAAATATATAAATAAAAGGTTGCCATGCATACTTCCAATGTTAACACACTTTGTTTTTCTGATTCTTAATTTCCTATGTTCTGTTACAAATCTCATTACTTGTTCTGAATGGAAGATAGACAAAGTAAGGTGAAAGAAGGCTAAAAAAAGTTAAGCCAGAATGATACTTTCACAATGGCACAGTTAAAAGGAAAAGTTTTGGGGTTTGGGGTGTTTGAGTTTTTTTAAAGAAAACACTCAAATAAAATGTATTTATCTTGAAATTTAAGACCGAGAAGTCAACAGTGGAAAAAATAAATAATTTGTTAGCAGATCAAGGGGAAGTTAAAACCCTAAAAGGTATTTTCCTTGCACCTGGTGAGCAGCAGAAAGCCTCGATCTGCTCTACGCCGGAGCACGGGGCAGGCGGCTCCCGGGCCGCCGATAAGGCAGGGCACGCAGACAGACGCCGGCTCCGCCACAGACACCGAGCGCGCCCAGCCCCTCTGCGCCCCCTCCGCAGCGCCCCGCGCAGAGCCAGCGCCGCCGCCGCGCTTCTCTCGGGCACTTTCTCCCAGCTTTGTTTACGAATTTATTCGCTCATTTCGGTGGCTCCGGCACGCCGCTGTGTCTCCCCGGGGCACCGCGGCGGCCGGAGCGGAGGCAGCGGGGCGGCCGGGGGCCGGGGCCGGGTGCGGGACAGCCGCCCGCCCGTGCCCCGGGG
>VXAC01001779.1:81793-100799 GCA_013399225.1 Rhipidura dahli
CTGCCCCTCCGGCGCCCGGGCGGAGCGGGCGAGGTCGGGCCGGCGGGCGTTTGGAGCTCCGGTATCCCCGGCGGGAGGAGAAGTGGCTATCGCTGCCGGGCGGAAAGCATCTCTCTCCCTTTGCTAGGGAGCGCGGCCTGCCGCTGCCTCCGTTACTTACACGTTGCCTTGAAATATAAATCTGAAAGCGCTTTTGTAAAGCAAAATAAAACACACGGCTATTTAAATCACAAAGAAGAGTGCTGCTGGAGATTGGCTACAGGCAGCCTGCTCATTGAAAGTGCTGTTTCTTATAAGGCAGTGAACTCTGAAGTCACATTGGTCACATACGGCTGCCGTAACCATTAGCACTCAGAAGGACACGCAGAAACACAGTGAATGGGACAAGAGACCGTGCTAAGACAACAGACCGTCCTATCACTCCTCAGCCTGTCAAACCTATATGCTAGCAGCAGAGCAAGCGGATGCCATGCCAGCTGTCTTCCTTTACACTTCAGCTGTTAATAGAAATTTATTAGTCATTAATTCTGGCAACAGGATTCACTATACACCATAAAATTGTGTTTTAAGAAAATTCTTCTTTTCTTTCTAAAAAAGATATAAAGGATCAGCTTTTTAGGTCTGCCTTATGATTGTGGAGCTGGAAGTAAGCAGACTGATGGTGTAGCTGCTGCAGCTCTGAGGCTCAACGGTGCTCACAACACCAGCAGCTTGTGATTTCCCTCGCAGACAGTTACCCTGAGGAATTTTTAGCACTCCTGCTTTCTCTTCCGTCTCCCTGACCTGGACATAAAAGTGCAGGCATGACAAAAAGAAGTGCCATTAATATAGTAGATATAGCTCATGAGGCTGAATGAATTTCTGGCTTCACTGCAGTCAGGAATACTTTCCCAGGTTTAAATGGGGCTGGGATCTAGAGTGAGACACAAATCAATGTACCCAACAGGTACATTTTCAGCCATCACTACAGAACCTCTCCTGGTACACAGAAATCAGACCCTGCCTTATCAGTATTTTTTAAAGAATTGTTAGTATGTTAGTATGTTATTGTGTGCGTGTGTGAGAGAGAAAACTGCAATGATTTCAAGGAGATTTTTTAAGGTATGAGAGAACCTAAACCTATCCCAAATCTCTGAAACACAACCCTGGCATTGAGCTCAGCAGACAGGTCCAGTCTTCCTGGGACAAATGCAGGTAATGAACAAACACATCACCTCCCTTGGTAACTTATTCAAAGTCACAATGAAGAATGAATGTCTTATTTCTTAATGAAACTTGTACCTGGTCTATTTCAGGTATTAGTTGGTGGTCTCAAAGGGTTGTATGGGCAAGTAGCACCTTTTTTCAGTACTTGCCTGAGTAGTCTCATACAGCACCATTAAAACTGCTGTAGGTTACAAAGTGTTAGAATTAGTGAGAAATATCCTGTCATTTATTTCAAAGGCAGAATTCTTTTGGTGGGTATAAGAAGCATCGCCCAAAGGAATGAAATGTCTCACAAGAATAAATTTTAAGGATCACAATAATGGGCTGTGAAAGGAACAGTGAGTTACATTTTCAAATACTTTTTATCTTATTCTGATATTCACAGAATCTGATAGAAATTAATTTCCAGCAGTTATAGTTCTCTGCTTATTTGTACACCAGTGCTTGGTGGTATTTTCCCTTGTATGTAAATACAGGGGGAAGAAAAGAGTTATGTCGCTGCCATTAATCACAGACAGCTCAGTACTTTCATTCTTTTGCCATTAGTCCAATACTGCTAGTGGAAGTAAAATGACATTTTACACCTCCCTCTATTACAAGTAAGGGACCAAGTGGGATCTACTTACTGCAGTTTCCAACTGCTGCTGTTTATTACAGTTTATATAGTTACACTTTTAATTTGCTCCTATTCAGAAGTCTTTACAGTTTTTGAGTTTGAATTGTTCAACATCCATTTTGATCCTCAAAACTTCTACAGGAATTGATTATGTGACTGCCTGAACACCACTAGGAACAATATTTATGTCCCTCCAACTTGTGCTTTTGCTTATGCCCTAGCAACAGAAATGGCACAAGGAGCTGAGCACATACAGCAGTTAACTGTCACTTGTTGGAGGCCAGGAAGAGGAGAATATTTCTTTACCTGATATACCTCAGGAGATGACTAGCTCCCTGCCTAGTCCAGATATTGATTAAGAGGTGAGCAGCTCTCAATGTGATCCTAAGTCACAAGGATCAAATGTGGTCCTAAGTGTTGAACCTGGCCCTGAGCCATCCATAAACCTGACCCTGAGTCAGATGTAAAGTCCTCAGGGACAATTTATACCCCCCTGTACAATTATTTTTATGATTCACAGCCCTGCAATAAGCTCCCAACCCTTCTGGAGATGTTACAATCTACTAAAGTCTGAGGTAGGACATAGAAATGGTATGTAAGTTCTCACAGGGTGAAGAGGTGAAGGTTTTTTGGGATTGTTATTATAGTAAGTTGATAAGAGATAAAGTTTAAGATGGTGGTGTGATGCAGTTAAAATTCCCTCTTTCCTTCTTCTTCCCATAAATCCATGTTCTGCTGTAAAATTATTGGGTGAAGTCTACCGCAGTTCTGGTGTTATGAATAGACCTGTTACATGGACATTGGTTTAAATCGATAATAAATAATGTTAGATTTAGTATAAAAGCGGCTCGGGGAATGAGGAGCCATCATTCTCTTTCTACACTCTCTCTTCGTAGCTTTAGCTTGCACCTGCTGCTTTGCTAGCTGAAATGCAGATAAGATAAAATAAACAACAAAGAATTCAAGCATACAGATTTTTCTACCTGCGGTACCGGCACAGACAAAATTCCTCATGGAAGTCATGACAACGAGGCCAGGATTGGACACTTGGTGCCTCCGTGTGAGTGTGTAGGACTTTTCCTGTTTTGATAATTATTACGATTGTAAAGTTCTGCAACGGGACCCGAAGAAAACAGCACTGAGAAGAAACTCAGAAGCCTATGAAGACTCAAAGCTATTCTCCCACACCTGATACCTCCTTCTCGGCAGAGAAGGACGGAGCCCTGGCTTCTGCAGGCGGCAGCCAGACAGGACTGGGACCATTGCCAAAAAGCCTTCAGCGCTTCTAAATACCGGTAAGCAGTCCAAAGCCAGAACAGAAGTGCCCAGAAGACCCTCCCTAATGGAGGAGGCATTTCTAATTCAACTCCCAGTGTCTCAGGAGGGAATAGAAGATTTTATTTTGTGGGCCCAGGAAGCTTTTCCACATTCCCAAACATGCAACATACTTCTAGACCGTTTCTGGGGTCATACTGACACCATTTCACAGAGGGACGAGTTAGCTTTCCGTTTATTATCAGCAGCGGGGGTAATTTTGGAAATGATAAGGGAGCGTCTGCCTGTTATCCCTGCCGGGGAAGTAATAGAAAGTTTTCAAATTACCGCGGGATATAGGACCAGCAATGTACAGGCAGATGTTAACCCTCCGCCCTCAGTAGCCCCGGGCGGGAGCGCAGAGAAGGCGGGAGGCGAATCTGCGGCGGCAGCAGCCCCTGCCGTATCGGTTCAAGTGGAGCAGACGGAGCAGACCGTAGTGACCCCGGAGGGAACGGCTGGAGGGGAGATAATGGCGGAAAGCGCCCGGAGAACCGACGCCGCCGGGTCTCTCCATCCCCCAGCCGCCCGGGCTCCCAGCCTGCGCCCGTTTCAGCCCCCGGAGCACACGGCGTGGAGCGGCGGGCGGCAGAAACGGCGGGGGGAGCGCCGGGGCCGCGGCCGCGGTGCCGGAGGCGCCGGCTCCGGGTGTCCCGGCACGCGCCGCCGCGCTTCCGGGTGCAGCACCGGCCGCGGGCCTCAGGCGGCAACGCTGGCCCCTCCTGGGCCTGCCCCACAGGCGAAGGCGAGCGGGCGTGCAGCTACCGCAGGCTATGGACGGGAGCGTGTCAGGCTGCTGGAGGCACTGCGGGCGCTCGTGGACGTGCGAGTCTCGGCCGGGATGTCTCAATCCGGCCCCGGGAGATCCTCCACCACCGCCCCGGCCAGCCCTCAGGACTCCTCCGAACACGCTCCCGGCGTGGGTACGTCACCAGCCCAGCAGTCATGCCCCGCTCCTACGGCCGCGGTGCCGCCCCCGGAGGCGGAGTCGCCGCGGTCCGGGATGGCGGCGCCGCCCTTGGAAGCCGGACGGTCCCGGTCCGGGGCGTCGGCACCGCCCATGCCTTCGCCCATAGCAACGGCGACGGCGCAGCCCGGCGGGGACCCTGCCCGGTCCTCGCCCATGCTGACACAGCGCGTTTTAACCAATGTACCAGATTTACCATCCACAGAATCTAGCCCACGGCTATACCTGGATCCTTGCTTGGCAGGCGACGATATCCAGCAAACCTTACTTTCGGGTATAGGTCTGCCTTCATCGGTTGCCAGGGACTATGATTCTGGTTTTCTATACCTGGAATTGCCTCAGCTATCCCTATGCGAGCGCCCTCTAGTGATTTCCCAGAAGAACAACAGCAACAACAAATACCTTCACATAAAAGTTATTTTTTCAGCCCAGGACAATTCCATCATCTATTGGATATTCTTAACAGAAGTATAGCTTTTCCTGAGCACCCACAGGGTCAAGACTATGGTATTTATGCAGCCCCAGGTGGGGACTCAAGGCCGAGGCATTGGTGTCATCGCAATGGTCAGCAAATTCGATCAGATCTCTTCGAACCTTCTCAATCCCAGGTGCCTGAGGATAGCACTCCCGATGGAGATGTGATATCCATAACAGCCTCGGAAGAGGATGAGGATCCAGACTTCGTGGTTCAACGATCCAAATTTCTGAGGAATTGTTATATTACATCTTTCATCACACTGGGGGTGATAAAAGGCCTAATCTCATGGAGCTCAACAAAGAATTATTTACCCTGTCTTCTGGCTTTCCCCAGGACGGCAGCATGCCTTCACTTTTTATTGAGCAATTTGTTTCTGTTCCCAAGGACTCTAAGTCACCTGTGACACAGTCTCTGGACGAGACTACTTCTCTTCTGACCAGTGCAAGACAGAGGGCCAGCCCTTACATCCCAGATACAGAAGGGGGAGGTCGGGAAGGGATGCAAGAAACCTATGGCCAGGAGGGCTTTGCACCCCCTCAAGCTACAGGTCCGAAGAGAGCTGCTATGAATTTGCTGCCACCTGATAACTATTGGTCAAATGCTGGAAGAAAGGAATACAAAGTGAAGAACTTTGATAAGATGGAGATGGATAGTATGGTGATGCCAGTAACATATTCAACACAACATCAAGCACCTTTGGCATGGAAGGCTATGGAACATCAGGACATCAAGCATTTAATGGATGCAATGAGAAATCATGGATTGAGAAGTCTATATTTTAAACAACTATTAAGAAGTGTTTTTATCAGTCATAATTTAGTGCCTTTTGATTGCAGAAGCATTGCTACAGCAATCCTTACAGATGGACAGCTTCTATTATGGGATACAAAATGGAGAAGAGAGCTTAATGAACTGAGACAAAGATACACAGCAAGTGCACATGCAAGCCTTACATTACAACAATTAGCTGGTGATGAACCTTACAACAAACCAGAAGAACAGATGCTGCAACTGCCTCGAGCTGTGCTTGCTGACATCAGTGAAATAACATTGACAACAATTCTACAGATTCCATTATCAAGAACCATAGAGGGTGTCTATTCAGAGATAAAGCAAGGACCGACAGAACCCTTTACTTCATTCACCAATCGCCTCTCACAAGCTCTGGACAGACAAGTCACTGATGAAGTAGCTAAACCACATCTGCTACGAAGCCTTGCATTTGCAAACGCCAATCCAGAATGCAAACACATAATTAGAGCCATGACTGGTCAACCCTCCATGGCTGAGATGCTAGAGGCATGTAGTAATGTGGGCGCTCTTGAATTGCTAGGGTTATTAGTCCTGTTACCAGAGTTCAAGGGAAAGACATCTTTGTCTGCTTTAACATCATATCCTGATTTTTGCAATTGGAACATGTTAACTCAAACCTTTTTATTTTAAGGTTAGGCTCTCAGTTCAATTATATTTTAACTCTACATTGTGTCCGTCTAATTGTTATACACACATATATAAATAATTTGCATGTCGAATTATTCCATGGGAAGATACAGAACAAGGACTCTGAGATTCCTGTACTTGTTTTTTTTCCAATTTTACTAAGTAATGTTCATCATCTACTTTTAATGAAGAAAGCTATGAGTGAATCAAGATGTACAGCTAGTACTTCACCACCACCTATAATCTGCATACTTAACAAAAAATATTGCTGAATGTGGCTATTGGTAAGCATTAAGAGCAATTTAGAGATGATTGCATGGAGGGAATGCAGGAGAACTGTTTAACAGAAGTTCCTAGATTGCAAGTTTAAAGAGGGACCATGTTTTTCTTCCCAAAGTTTAATTCTTCTCATTGCATCAAGGGATCAAATCTCACCTGAAATTTCACCTGTGTACCTAGCAACAAGTATCTCAAGGACTGATCCTTGGCACAGGGGCCAGCTTGCAAAGAACAGATTACATCAATATTATTTACCTTTTAAACTCTGTAACAGGCTGATCAATTCCAAAGTGCCCACCAGAAATGGTACCTTGCCAGCTTCTGAACTGAGCACAGGCCAAAATCTGTGCCAGCAACTGTTCTAACAACTAACTGTACAGATGACTGAGCTACAATGTCCCAGAAAATTTTCTGGCACTACCAAATCTAGTGACACAGATGTAGTGTGACAGGCTTAACATCAAGACTTTAACGTACTTATTTTGGTCTTAGTCAAAAATGTAATTCAACCTTTCTTAACCACCTATTTTGGGATGAAACAATCTTTAAATAAGCTTTTGTCTCTCTAATTCTGACTCAAAGATGCATCTGACATCTCTCAGTGTTATGGCTATTAAAGCAAGAGCAAAGTGTGGATTTTAATGTCTAGCCTCGGAAGCATATTAAATATGGTACTAGCAGAGCTGAAACATGGTCTCTGCAAATAAACACATTTTATGTGTTTTCTTGTCAAGCGTTTTTCTTCTCTTGATGATCCAATACAAAACAAGGTTGAAAACCTAATGTTTTCTAATGTACATTGAATTCTACACAAGCTTGTAATAGTCACTTCTCATGAAAAAATCCAGAGTTAAAGGCATTTCCCCTCCCTTCCCCCACACTTTTCTTTTCTCATCCCCAAGATAGAGATGGTGTAGTATGATAATGCCTTGGATAAACTTTGTACAACATCCCAGAAGAGCAACTGAGACTTCAAGGTAGTCAAGAACAACATAAGCCAGAAAGTTGTGCAAACAGGCAGAATTTGATCTGCAAAATAAGCATGAGCAGCAACAATCGGTAAACAGAAATTGCTTTGGATCTGGAAGGAGTTTGAAGAATGGATGTGTGGATTTCCAACCCCTCCTGCCGTGAATTTACTGGGATCAGTACATTCAAGGTTAAGTTCTGAGGATAATTAACACAGACACATCATCTATTAAAATCTTATCAGTAATTTTCTGAGATTCAAAAGTCTTGGAAATTAGGACATTTTCTCAGTATGCCCATAGGTGGCAAACCGGTGCATTTTATCATTTCACTCTTGAGGTAACTTTAGTTTCATTTAGCTCCTTCAGGCTTACACGTGCTTTTAAGGCTAGTTCAAGCTACGAATTACAATTCTATCATTAATGCTAGTCTCTAAACCATTGTAATAATTCATAAAAATAGTGCCTCAGTTTAAAGGGTTTGCATCTGGTGATTATTAACTTGAAACAGGGTAACTGAATTTTGCATAGAATTATTTTTTAATATTAGGATGTTGTGAAGTATTAGATCTTTCATAAAAATAGTATAACTTCCCTTTCCAATACTTCTTATTTCTCAGTCTTTAAAAATTACTTTACTGAATTTTTTCAATTTGCTTTTTCTGTTAATTCAATTACATTAAACCAAGGGAATTAAATTACATTACAATTCATTTTAGTATAGTATATCAGTATAGTAGCATTTTGGTGGAACACAATACTCTGAGTAAATCTAGACTTTTTTTTTGTTTCGTACAACTCTCACTGATCTGTCCAAGAGTCAGTCCTTACTTTCATATCCTTTTTCTCCCACATAAGCATTTGAAGTCACTTAAACGGTAACTCACAACTTTTGCTCAAGGCCTACCAAATGCAGAGAACACAGCTCACGTTCTATTTGGGCTTCTGATGTTTCTACTTTCCTGGAAATATTCTTTTAAAAGAGATAAGCATTTCAGCATCATCTATGATTTTAGAAGCTGTAACTGTCCTTTTTAAAAATGTGAGATTTAACATATCTTCTGCAAATTCCACAAGCAATGTACTGGGAATCACTTATTTGTTCACTTGACACATTATCTACTTGACTTGTTTGAAGTCTAGTTTGTTACTTAAGAATATGAACAAGGAATATTTTCTGCCACTTCAAGTCAAACCTTAACTCCACACAGAAAAATTCCACGGTCCCTAAAGAGCTACCAGAGTTAAGTACTGACTACCTCCCTGATGCAAGGTACAAAACCGCAGGGAAAAGCAGCAAAAAGGAGGACTCTCTCTGTAGAGAAGGTACAAAAGTTACATGGAGGAATCAGCAGAACTGGAACTGGCAGTCAATAATAACAGAATAAAGACAGCCATTTAGGAGCACTGAGGAAACAGAAAGCAAGGCCTGGATAGGTAAGTACTCACTGTATACTGGTAAACTAGGGGCCAAGAAAAAATTACTTGGGAGTTGGAGAAGTTAAGAGCAGAAGAATGCTGAAGCAAGCAATAACAACAAGTATTGTTCAGGGCCCAAGCTGAATCTTAAATAAATGAATGATTCAAAGCTTCATGAGTCATTTATTTGTGTCCAAAAATGGATGTGGTAAAGAAAGAAATCCAAGCCATTACTGTGGGTTTTATATTATCAGATTATCACATTTTGAGTAATTGAGGGAAATGATTTTTTTATTCAACTTCGAAGGACAAAAATTATTTCTAGATTCAGTATAAATAACAACTTTCTGTAATTAGGTGTTATGATACAATGACCTACAGTTCTTCTTCAAGATCTTAATGTATTTTTATTTTAAAACCAAAACACAACACCCCCAATACACACACACACGCAAACACACACATATCAACCTTCTTGCATCACTTCTGAAGAGCACATTTGCAGTTTATCAGTAGTTTCTTTTGTTAAGATCAAGTGAGGTGAAAGGCACCAATAGAACATTCTTTAAAGAGAACCAGACTAGTAGCTTATCTTAGGTAAACATACTGTCACACGGGAGAACAAACTACTTATATTTGTAAGGCCAGCAAGTGGACATACTACGAAAAAGACTGAAAAAAAGCCCTAGATTAAACTAGGCAAATACCTTTGTCCTTGTGTACCCTCTAGTGGCTGTCGAGGTTGTGCTGGCCTCATAGTAACTTAAGCAGGCAATTTCCTCAGCAAGACAGAATCAAGAATGCTTCCTCTGCAACAGCTTTCTTAAAGAGATGGAGATTCATGAGATTGGGGTTCTGAGCAAGCAAAAGTATGGATTATTTGAAGTTTTAAGTTTACAACCAATTCTGCTTTGTTAGTTTAATGCAGTGAATCCAAGTTTTCCACTTAAGAAGTGCCAAGATACATCAAGCTATTTCACACAGTGAGCATCCAAGGCTATGCCTGTGTAACTGCAGCATACATGCACACTGCACACAAACTGCACCAGCATCAATAAGTTAAGCTCAGTATTACTCTGAAAAAGTGGAAAAAATCTGATACACAGCTTGCAGAGACTACTTAAGAGCCACTTATATATGAAATGGCAGTTCAAGACTATTGTACCAACATGCTTTAAACTATAACTGGCTGTTCTGTCTGTACGTGTTGAAGACCTGGATTACATCAGGGACAAAAACTGTCATTCAGCGTAAGAACACTCTGCAAGCATACAACTAATGTTTAATTTGGTTCAGCTTAAACAAACATAAAAGACTGCATAGCAGACATTTCAAATAAACCCACTAAAAATCCCCACCCCTCACACCCAAACTTTCCAATAAATAAAAGCAAAGGTCAGTACTCTAGTCAAGGTACCAAGTCCTCTCCATAATGGAAAAAACCCCAAGTCAATCCTCATTGCTATGAATTAGCAAAGAATATAAATTGCACTCTACTTTGTTAGTGGACCACACAGCAGGTGTAACATGAAAATTACAGCAGCCAAAAATAGAATATACAGAGTAAGTTCTTAGCACCTCATATCTATTTCTTCATGAACGGTAGGTGCAACAGCTAGCTGCATCATGCAACTAAAGATGCAAGTCACTAAACAGTGTCAGAAGAAACACCTTGAAAACTGCTGAAGTGTTCAGCCTTCAACAAATCACTGCATTTGTGCAGGAGGGAAGTATTTTGAGGTCTCTCATGATGCTGTGCCATTACAAATGAGGCACTTATATGACCAACACGATGAAGGCAACGGGTGGAGGAATTAGACAATATGCCAATTCCTATATATTACAAGAAAAAAATAAAAATACTGTCTTGAAATGATATGAGATAATGCATATTCAAGATGAAGGCTTCACAAAGAACAGGATGCACACAACAAATGTACAACATGTCAGAAGTAAACTGAATCCCAGGCTACATGTACAATAGACATTACTTTTAATAAAAAGGTTCTCTTATCTTCAGTACAGCATATAGACAGAGCTGTCCAGTCAGTCCTCTAGACAACTGAAATAATTTCCCTTCAGATACGCAGTTAACAAGTCAGCAGCAAGAGCACTGGCTATACTCTACAGATGGCAGATGCAGGTGTTTTTTCTGCACTCCTAATGTACATCAGGAAAAAGCCACGTGATCAGATAGCCTAGGCAGCTCTTTGCTTATGCCGTTCACCTGCATCATATGTTCATAGGCAGCAATGCAAAAATCCCCCTTTCTGTGTGTTTACAGTTTAAGTTAGTCCTTTCTCCATTTTTGAAGAGAACACCTGAACAACTGTGTTGTCAGTCATTCATCCCCATGCCTGAGTTTTGCAATAATGCAGTACAAGCTTGCCATCACTTCCGAAACACTGCAAGGAAAACAAAAAACAGGAATTGTTACAATTATTCATGGACTAACATATACATGAAGGAAAAAACCCAAAAGCCTTCCCATCAGATAAATGTGCAATGAAATATTGTCATGAGAAAGCTCTCTGTTACAATGAGAGGCATGACAACATGCTGCACACGAAAGAATGCATTTCCAGACACTGCACAAAGTCACATCTCTTCGGATCGTATTCATACAGATCTGTGAATACCAAGTACATTACACTAAATGCAAGCTATTACTGCTAGAGGCAGTAACAGATTTCAAGGGCTAGAGGGGTACTGACAAACCCTGTAAAATACATTTGCAAGGGATATTTAAAATGAAAGTTACCTCATACAGGGTCCCCACTTCTTGATCTGGAGAAGGAGCAAAAGACTGGTTCACATATATGAACTGCAAGAAAATGAGAGATGGAGATCTCACAAGATTTTCTCATTGGGAGAACAGAAGAATCATTCTGCAATCAAAAGCTGTTATAATCTTTAAGCATGTAACAGAATACTACCAGTTAGTATCTTCACTTCAGCATGGAGGGGGAACTTGACCACGAGGAGCCACCTCCATCTGGCCAGCCAGACCAAGCCAAAGTAAATGTGCTGACTTCCTCTTCCTGCAAGCTGACCCATTACAGTCCCATACAGCAGCACAAAGTGAACTCACTGGTTTAGCTCTTGCTCCTATTTCAACCCATACAACTCACACTATTCCAGATTCGCTCAATTAGAATGGCCATCATAGAAATTAGAAACATTTTGTTCTTTTTTTCATGTCATCCTTCTCCAAATCCATTTCCATGTATAGGAGCCACTCCACAATGTCAGAGAGGCCTTGGAATCTGCAGTGTGAGGTAGCAGTGAATACTGGGGTATCCTGTGCTATTTCCAAATAAAAGATATGAGATTCCTAGGACTTTGTTCTTGAAGCAGAGCCTTAGGCTTAAGCCACCTAGGATGGCTACATGCCTTTTTTTTTTTTTTTATCCTGAGACAATGAGATGATGGTCACTGAATCAAACTGTTGAGAATGTCCTTAGTTACTATCTTACTCTTCTCTGAGATATTAAACCATGGAAAAGCAAACCCCTCATGATTTCCAGGTGGATGAGAAGGCCAGTGCATTTATACCTATACACTTAAATAAAATCCCCCAAACCAAGAACAGAATGCTTTCAGCTACACTTTAGTTGACTACTTTAGTAAGTCTAGCTTTAACTGTATATCTTAAATAAAAACTTTGAACTGTATGGATGTTAAGAGTTCATGGCATAACAACAGAATCAGTGCAACTGTATTTCCAGCTCTTCCAGTGTTATCAAGAGGCCACTTTGGCTAGTCACTTCTGCAAGAAGGAGCTCATAAATAATACCAGCAATCTGCTGCCCAAGGGCAAACACTACCCAGCTACCCATTCAAAAAGCAAAATCAGTCCAATGACAGTAAATAAACCGTTTTAGACGTAAGTTTTGAAGGAAAGAGACTCAGAAGGAAACTCAGATTCAGAAAGCTGATCTCAAATACTCTGAATTGTTTCTCAAATACTCTATCTCAGTTCCTTCTGGGTACGCAGTACCTAGGAATGTTTTCCTGGAACGCACCGCTGCCCAGCGTGCACACGGGTCTGCCTGGGAGCATCAGACACCAAGAAATACAGACACTGTAAAAAGCCCAAAGGTCAGTGCCGAGCACACCCAGACCGCGCTTCTACAGCTCTCCTCATTACACCCTGGGGCCTACTCGGAATAGTTCTCTCGGTGCTCCTACTCTAGGTTTCCTACAGGGACCTGCACCCTGGATTCCCATAGTGTCTTTGCAGGGTATGACAGCGTGGGCCCTGCGCACGCAGCTCCCGCCCGGTGCCCACCCGTACCAGCTGTTCGGAGGCCATCAGCTTCAGGAACTTCTTGATGAAGTCCACGAGGCCCTGGATGGTCCGGGTCCGCTCCACCGCCCACTTCTTGGTCCTCATGATGGGGGTGTCGCCCACGGCCTTCAGCAGCACATCAACTGCGGGGAGGGGCGCGTCACAGCGGNCATGATGCCGCTGCCGTGCGGGCGGAGGGAAGTGACGCCACACGAAGGGCGGCCTCCGCCCCGCGAGGCGTTTTGTCCCTCGCGGGACGCCGCCTTCCCCTCACGTGGCACGCCGGCAGAGTCACGTGCGGCGTGAGCCGTCTCGCCGGCAGTGGCCGCGCCCCGCCGGTCACGTGGTGCGCGCGCCCCGCCGCCGCCGCCGCCCCGAGAGCGGGACGGGGGTGGTGAGAGCGAGGGAGAGGAGGAGGAGGAGGAAGGAAGGAGAAGAGGAAGACCAAGAGCAAGGGAGGGGGATACAGCACAGCTCGTCCGGCCGCCGCCGCCGGTCCCCGCCGTCGCCCCACCATGATCAAAGCCATCCTCATCTTCAACAACCACGGCAAGCCGCGGCTCTCCAAGTTCTACCAGCGCTATGTACGGGCGAGCCGGGGCTCGGCGGGGCGGTCCTGGGCCGGGCGAGGGGCCGGGCGGTGGGGTTGCACGCGAGGCTCCCCGGCCCTGTCCGGCCCGGCCTGGCCTGGCCCTGCCTGCTGCGCTGGGCCCAGGGCAGCGCCGCAGGGAAAGGGACGGTGCTGAGACCGTATACGTGAGGCTTCCGAGACATTCGGTGTCGTTTTAATTGGGGCTTGCCTTGTAGTAGCTCTGGAGGTGAAGGAGGGAGGGAGGGAGTCTCGTCCAGCTGTAGACTTGGCTCTCTGAGCTGTTGTGTGGATAAGCTCTGCTGTCCGGCGTGGTGCTGCGTGTCTCCGTGCTATGGCAGAGCTGTCAGAACGGGGGACTTTAGTTTTTAAGCAGAAGGTTGGTTGTTTTTTTTTTTTTTTGAAGAATGTGCTATAAAATTACAGTTGACATGAAAATGTAATGAACTGGGATAAGGCAAGTGGCAAAGCAGCTCTGAAAATGCAGTATGAGCGCTCAATTTGAATGGAAAGAAAGTGCAGTACAAAATCGTGATTTAGTTCAAGGATAAGAGATTTTAAGTAAGTGTTTTGAGCGTACTGTATTTTCTAGAAAATATGCTGAGGTCTGCTTGGGCATTAAAATACCAGAAAGCAATTGGTATTTCTTAAAGTTTTGTAAACCAATTACTCTTTTTCCAGCAGGGCAGTTACTTACTGCGGCTTGTGGCCCCTTTCTTGCGGTTCTGGCTGTTACTGAAGTCATAGTTCATTGAAAGGGATGTGTCTTGCACACCTCAGAGCAGAAATGATGACTGTGATGCTTCAGTTTGCACGGTCAGGCTTTGAATTAAAGGAGTGTAACTGACACAGGTCGTTCATATGTGTGACTGAAAGAGAGGGGGAAGGAGAGGAACAAATGGCCGGAGGATACCAGATTTTTTTCGTAAAACCATGCTGATCTAATAATTTTTTAAACTGGACTTAAAATCTCAATGCTTAAAGTAGGGTAACATGTTTGTATAAACAGAATGCTTTTCAGTTTTGAAAATGTCAATAGCAAATGAAACTAAGAAACTTTGTGGTGCACAGAAATAAGTGCAATTGTCTAGATTGTTTTTTTATGTGTGATTTCAATAACATAGAATTGTTTATGGACCTATTGAAGCTTATGCATTCTCTAGGGTCAAGTGAATCAGTACTGGAGGTAAATATTAGTTTTTTTCTACAAGGGGAAGCATCTCCTGCTTTCTAGAGAGATTAATTTGGTCAGATCTCTGAAAGAGGTATTTGTTTTTTTCATAATACTAAAACTTATAAAATGGGTCTAACTTTTTAAGCTGATATAGATGAGAATGGAAACTGCATAAAATGAAGTTAATAATATTTTGCATTTAGGTAGAAAAATAATAATTTATGGCAATTAAATAGGAAGATATGTGTGTCATAATTTCATCTTTTAGAATATAGACTTGTGGCCATCATTTCAAAGTTAAAAATTTCTAAAAAGTTTCTGAAGAGTCAGAAGAATTCAGTATCAGAAGTGATAATTCTGATCTGCTAAGAGTTAAGGTGATAGTTTAGGAGAACCTGTAGCTCATGGTGTCCTGGTATTTTAAGCTGTTTCTGGAAGTGTTACTTATTGTGGGATTTGTAGCTTCCCTGCTCTCTTCAAGCTTTGGGGATTTTGTTTTACTCTCTGTTCATGGAAATAAAGTAGTTTCAGAGCATACCTGTGGCTGTTCAGGCTACATTGGAGATACAGAAAATTCAGGCTACTTGAGAACACTTCTGGTATACTGAAAAAAACTACTTTTAGTTTAATTTTTTACAGAAGTTTCTTAAAAACAATAATTTTCCCACATTTCTCAGTAATACCTTTTCCTGCAACTTTTAAGTAACGGCTTTTTGTATTGAAATGACACCAACAATATACATCTTGTTTACTGGCAGATTTAAGGCTTCAGAAGTATATAGTTTGCGAGTGCTGATATACTTGTGTTTTATTACCTCTGTGCTGTGCACTGTCAACCCTTTTTAGCAAGCTGTGTTTTCTTTCACAGAGTGAAGATACACAGCAACAGATTATCAGAGAAACTTTCCATTTAGTATCAAAACGTGATGAAAATGTCTGTAATTTTCTAGAAGGAGGACTGTAAGTATTAAGTTTTAATTAAATGCCCAATACTGACTTTCAAGTGTTATTAATGCTGATTGCAGTGGAACTTCTCACAGTTGTAATGCAAATGCCATGTCCCTTGAGATTTGTTGATACCCAGAGAACGATATCATGTTACACCAAGTGTACATATTCTTACTAACTGAAGCATAGATATATATACAAAAATGTCTTAGGCAATAAAACTGGTTTTCTCCTATGGGCCACAGTGCCATATGTAGTGCCGTGATTGTTTCAGATACAAAGATGGGGAAGGAACAGGCAAATGTTGTTCTATAATCCAGCTAAAGATTTCTGGTCTCATTTTAAGAGACATGAGCATATGCCATACCCAGTGAATCACAGAATATTCTGAGGGTACCCAGAAGGTCTCTTAAGTGAATGGCCCATACAGGCGTTGACAGCCCAGGCTTGGTGCTTTTAACACCATGCTCTGACCAACTGAGCTAAGTCTTTAGAAAACAAAAATATTTTGGAGCTGTTGCTTTGCTTGAACTCCTAAAATTTGAGGAGATGGCCTTTTTTGGTAGGATTCCTCAGCCTTTCTATCAGGATTTGGGCTTGCTGTATAAACTAGGAAGAAAAAGAAGGGTTTTAAATGTGCTAACAGTTTCAACCAAGACATTTTATTAATGAAGGAAAAGCAGGGTAGGAGGAAAGTGAGACTTACGTGTTCTGTCTCTATAAGACAGGCAAAAAGCAATCCTTTTTGAATCATCATTGTTTCTAAAAAGTTGCTGTACTTTAGCTGAAGAAATTCTAAAATGGAGATGTGTTTCATTTTGGAATATTTATTAGCCATCAAGGATAAATAGTTAAAAAGCCACCTTCTAGGAGAAGGAGTCATGATTGATGGAGTAAGTTCATGATCTCCAGCCTATGACATAGAGATTATCATAGTCTGTTAAATATTGTATTTACGGGAATTCCTGGTTACTGAAGGTTAATCTGCTAACATCTAGATTTTCTGTGTGCAGAGTCAGTTAAATGCTTAGCTGTACCATGACAGCTAGGATGTTATTTTTCGTGATCAAAATGATTCCTGATTTTATATTACTGTTTTTTAAATTTACATTGTTCTTTTCCAACTACTCAACTGCTGATTCTGTTGTTAGGTTCTTGGAGATGATGTTAAAAACATTCTGACTTAAATTCTGTAAGTAGAAGACAGAAGACATTTGGAACTTTTTAAAAAATCTCAGTTGCTTAACAAAAATACACTGAGACAGAGAACACAATTCTGGCTTTCCTACTACTGCTCAATTCCAGTGTTACCATTTCAATATTTTTTTCAGTATTTTTTTTTTTTTTCAGGACAGGGATCACTTTATAGTTTGTAGTTTGCCCAAAGGCCTCAACAGTTCATGTGTAGAACTATGTGTAGTTGAAGTATGAAGTATTTGAAAGAACTGGGTAAATAAACCACAAAAGAAGAAACTTTTAATTGCCATTTCTTTCCACTTTCCTATTTGTTTGTCACTCTGTTTTCTGATACGTAAATGTAGTTCCTGCTCTTCAGAAATAAAGGGTTTTCTTTCCTACCCATCCATGCTCATGCATTAATACAGAGCAAAGTGCTAAAGCAAAAGTGACCTACAAGATTTTTAAAAATTTTTTTCTTTTTTTTTTTTTTAATCTGTGTATTCTCTCCCTGTGATAAAGGCAGAAACTCAAGAGATGCGTTATGGTAGACCAAACAGGTGATTCAGTTCTGGCACAGAGTTAAGGAAAAATTATGATAGTCATGGCCATATAGGTTTAGCCTAAAAAATATCTTCCTTTCTGTATGAGCAGGCCTCTTACAGCTCAAAGCAAATGCCAGTGATCTGATGAAAATCATGTGATTTGTGTGCCTTTTTTTGGAAGGCCATAGAGAAGAGTGGAAGAATATACCTCTTTAGACCTCTTCTTATTCAGTGCCATGATGATTAGTGAGTCCATAAAAATATAACTGCTTCTGTGACTGTTGCTTGAAGTATGGTCTTACTTCCTAAGGTATCAAACATTTTGTAGCACAAGCTTTACATGTTCTTGGTTATTAAATGGATCATAAACCTAATTTAATGCTTTTTTTTGTAATCCAAATGCCAGTCTTCATTACAGTTTTCTTTTTCTCTTGGTGCTCTTCTGAGGTCAGGGAAGGATTCATAGGTATACACTGTTAATCTGTAAAGCAGATTAATCCCTATGCCTGCCTGCTAGTGTGGACGTACACTTAATACCTGTCTTTTTATGATCTGTTCAAATCGATTTTAATAAAAAGGTGCACATTTTGCTGTCATTTTTATCCATATGGATAACAATAACCGTGCTTGTGTGGTAAATATAAGTCGGTCTGTCTTGTTACGTAGTCTTCCATTGGAATTATATCACAAAATAAATGTTGCAGTAGAGTTGGGCTTGGGAGAGCTCCAGCTGTTAACAATACACCTTCTGTTAATTGAAATAACTGTGAGGATTTGCCCAACTTATCCTGCGATGCTAACTGAGCTTTCCTTGTTTTATTTCCTCTTCAGATTAATAGGCGGATCTGATAACAAACTAATTTACCGACACTATGCCACCTTGTATTTTGTCTTCTGTGTGGATTCCTCAGAAAGTGAACTTGGTATTCTAGACCTCATACAAGTAAGATTTTTTTTTTGCTGCTTTGTGGGTTTTTTGGTTTTTTTTTTTATTCTTCATAAGTGAAAGTCAACTTTGAAGTGCCTTAGAAATTAAATATTTTGCTCTGCCTTTGTTTGGTAATATTTGGATGGTCTCTTTTGTACTGTAAACATACCAAGAAGTTCTGAGTATTATTTTTAGATTGTTTGTAGTTTTCTGGGCTGTCCTTGAAAAAGTTGTTTTCCAAGTTGATGAGAAAGTAAGGGAGCAGTTCATTTGGAACCTCCTGAACACAATCTGTTTTTTGTTTTAGCTTTTTTGGCTGCAGGTAAAAATGGCACAGTTCAAACACTTGCTAGACAAGTGTAGATTGAGAACTTTGCTAGGCAATGCTCTGTATGTGTGTATATATGTATATATTTATTTGTATATACCCAGATTCACACACACACACACATGGATATATATATATTTATTTACACACACACATATATATATGTATTCACTATAAATGTATAAGGGGTAAGTATATCCCAAACCTCTTTGGATTAAGATTTCCTTGTGGCTTACAAGCTTTTTGACAGGCATACCTTAGAAAAGGAGGGCAAATGCTCCCCTAGGTATGTGCTCTGCGCCAGGGGAATTGGGGTGGGTAGGGCGGGGACTGGAGAGCA